>JBBPDB010000146.1:20544972-20556722 GCA_037974465.1 Brachypetersius altus
GCAACTTCAATGTCTGTGTGAGGATACTGACCTTATTTCCTGTTTATATACTCTACGTGAGTCACTTCCGGTGCCGACTGACGTCACGTGACCCGGCGTGTGTGACAGTAGAGTGAGGAATGGAGACCTTCACATGCTGGTGGCTCGTGTGCTTTAAAACGTGTTAAACAAAGATGACCACAATTTAGCTTTAGGTTGATTAGAATTTTTCTTTACTTTTTTTCCCGCCGCTGCAACAATCGCTCCTTCCTTTGCAGACGGGTCAGTAAGAACTTTAAATTGTACGTGAATATTTATTTCGTAACTCCCGCTTATCTTTGCACTACAGAATGGGACCTGTAGCGCTGGTGATGCTGCTGATGCTTCAGTGCCTTCAATCTGTTTCATTTCACCGTCTTTGCTGCGCTTGGCCTAACAATACTGCTGCGCTCTCTGAACAGTTCTTGTTCAGTTCTTGGCCTCTCTGAGGTCGTCTTTGCCGTGGAAGAGCAGGTTCTGATCACGGGCTGAAACGGCGGAGATTAATATCCGCGGTGTGATTTTAAGACTGATTGAGAAGATCGTTTTCATGAGAAAATGAATCTCATATGAAGCTCTGGGATAGAAATTGGACTTGGTTTTGTCCGTTAATGGAAATTATGACGAATGCCTAATTAGCTTAAATCAACATCTCATTCTAAAGCTTGGAATATGAGACGAGAGAAAATGACAAATTTAGTCAGAAAGCTATCAGCACCTGAAAGAGAGCAATCAATGGTAGCCTCCTCATTAGACTCTACCTCTTTTATTTTCACTTCTGTGAGCTGCACAGTCCTGATAACGTTGGAAAACATGACGCTTTCTTGCCTAGAGTTTGAGCCAAAACTGTACACAACACAGCGGCTTCTCCAGAGGACCTGCTGCTGAGCAAACTCCGAGCATGTTCCAGCGCAAGCCAGCGGCAGCCACATCTTACAGTCGACACACAAACAAACAACTTTACAGATTTGGAGCGGACTAGGTTCCTTAGTCTTGATCCGTTTCTGCTCTGAGAGACAGCAGGCAACAGATTACCACGGGAAGCCTCTTACTGCTTTAGTGCTACCGCTCCCTTCTGGAGAAAGAGACAAACATTACAATCCATGACAGTGAAAGCAAAATGAGAAAGATAACAGAATTGAGCGCATTTCTTTATTTATAGCAAGTTGCAGAAACAACGAGTCTGCCAACATGGCGATGTTGTAAAGTCAAATGCTTTATGTTTTCGACACTTAAATGTTTAAAACAAACATTTGCAAGCGATGGACATTTTCCTGATAAGTTTTACTACTCGGGGATAATCCTTCACAACAGCGTTATAGATGGAGAAATGTCATAAATGGAACACACACCCATTTCTTAAGGTCTCTGAGTCGTTCCATGTGAGAAATTCTTTTGGTTTCATAAAATAATGTGATTAAAAATGTGAGGGTGTTAAGAATGATTTAAACATCTTAAAACATTTTAAAAGGTTTAAATGATGTCACGACTGGGAGGTTGAACGCCCTGTCGTGATTCACCTTGGGAGGGAAGGGGACGAGACAGGCAGGCTTCCATGCTGGTGCTCCTGTTATTTACACGTGACAAATATAACAGAAATGAAACCTGGCGCTGGGGCCGAAATAAACAGGCAATAAGATCAGGGCATACACAAGGCGAGAATAAGGTGATGGTGAGGCGTTGATAAGGCGATGGACACATGAGGAAGGGTAGCAAACACACACTGTTAATCCCCATGCCTTTTAGTTCTGTTCTGTTTGCTTTAGTTTTGGTTCTGTCTGTGTCACGTGCATTAGGTTCCCCCTGTGTCGTGTTTAGGTCCTTATGTGTCTGTATATTGGTTCCTGTTCCGTTCCCCTGGTGTCACGTGTGTCTGCCCTCACCTGTTTCCTGTTTGTGTCCCCAGGTGCCTCGTGTTTCCCTTGTTATTCCTGTGTATTTAAGTTCAGTCTCTGTCCCGTGTTCCTCATGTCTCCATCACCTCACTTCCCCCTTCCTATTCTGGTTTTGTTGTTATGCTCGGATTCTGACCAAGGAGGCCACAGAGGCTATTTTGTTTTGTTTGTGCCTTTTCTTTAATAAACCTGAATCGAAGCATGGAACCCTGTCTGCCTGGTCCGTGGTTCCCCCGAGGTAGTTCACGAGAGCCGGCTCCGTCCAGCCCTCGTGACACATACATCGTCCACGGTTAGGTTATGTGCACTCTTAAGGGTCCTTCATGTTAATAAAACAAATGCAAAAAAATCAAATCTCCACTCAAGTTCTTCGCAAACCAGGTAAGCTCATTTCTGGGATACAGTCTGTTACCAGGCCATCTATATATCTATCTATTGACTGAACAAATAATGTATTCATTTTAAGCACTAAAGCACTGCATTGACTAGCATTTCCTTACCATATCCTACTACGTGAAATCGAACTCAAAAACATAAACAAGATCAGCTTAGTGCTGCTTTGCAGTGCAATTCTTATTAACAATAAATAAAGCTGTACTACAGATATTGTTACATGTGACAAGAACATGGAAGCCCAGTTGAACGTGCATCTATTTTTTCCTTCACATTGGTGAACTAATAGAAGTGAGGTCTGCTTCCAAACATCGCAGTGAGAATTTACAGGACGGATCTGAACTGCAGCGCATGGTGCCATTCTTGTCCCTACAGTCTAAAGGAGCTGTCAAGTAAAGAACTCAGTATTTTGTTTTTGTTGTTGGCTCTGCACTCCATCTCTTCGGATTTGAAATGAACATTGATGTTGTTAAAGTGAGAAGTGTCAAGTTAAATTTGAGCATATTTGCAGTCTATATTACATGAACCATTTTAAACACACTCCTACTGTATTCGAGGATCAAAAGTAAATGGACAATTGATTACTTAGTTATTTTTGTCATCTAGATTGATAGCATATACATATGGCTTTACAGCAAGCCACTGCCACAAGAATAGAAGGGCAGGCTACAGCTTACTATGACGTATATTAAAAGCCTAGGAGAAATTCTTATGGACAGGTGAAATGAAGCTTGTATGAGATTGATGGGAAGAGGAAAGTGTGAAGAGAAGAAAAAAAAAAAAAAGCTCATGACCCAAAGCAAGCCTCATCTGTGAAACGTGGTGGAATGGCATGTATGGCTGCCAGTGGAATTGAATCACTCATCTTTATTGGTGATGTGACAGCAGGATGGATTCTGAAGTGAATAGAAGCTTCTTAACTGCTCACATTCTACTGTTCACAGTCTACTGAGCCTCCCAACTCCGCTGATGGAGCGTCATCTTGCAGCTATGGAGCTTTTCGGAGGCTACAAAAATGCAAGGCTCTTTGCTGCCCGGGTCGTAAATATGACCTGAACCTCATTAAGTTTAAATGCAAGAACTAATAGTCGCATTACATACCTGGTAGAGCATCACCAGGATAGATACCCAAGCACCCGATGATGCCGATCGTTAGGCTGTCACTGACTGCAAAACAATTTTATTTCCGTTTCAGTTGTTTTTTTGTCATTTTCTTTGAGGGGAAAAAAGCCAGAGACTCCTGAAGGGTTCACCCGCTCAAGATGCAAATACTCTCTAATTTAAGCCAGCTTTCAGCACTTTCACCTCATTGTCATTGTTCCGTTTCAAATCCAGCTTATTGAAACCCGACCCAAACAACAAAATCTGTGTCACTACCCAAATTACACTCTGGCTACTTGTCCGGTATTTTCAAGACACTGCTTAACTCACAGTTTATATTGAATATGCAATGTGAGATAACATTCTCCTAACCGAGCCCAAGCCCTGACCTTTTTCGCTCTAGTTAAAAAGCCTTCATGACTCAGAAACGCTGATGGAAGCACTTCAGCTTAATACTGTATGTGAGCAGTGGCCTCAATAATGCTGCATGCAAATGAACTGCTGTAAACAGCATGCAAGGGCCCACAGTTCGGCAGCCAAAAGTAGGCCGATAATTCCAAGCGCAAGGGTTGAGTAGAGTGGGCCCAGAGGATCTTGTTCATTTATCGGCATTATCGAGAACATAAGGAGCACATAATGGCAGTTTCAAAACATTCCCATGCATGAGACAAGCCAAGACAGGTGGATGGTGCAGGGGTAAACGGAGAGAGATTGCTTTTGGAGCAGCTTGCAAATCTATTTCTCAGACACTGGACTGTCCCTTGAGAAATGCAGGGGGAGATAAGGATGTGGGCGCCGGTAGTTCTGTAGACTTCCAGGCAGCTGGCAGATGGGTCCCCGTAGTCCCGTCTGCACCAGGGTCACTGGTGATAAACTCACAGCTAAAATTACTGAAGAATGAAACCTCTGTGTTCCTAATAGATGGAGAGTGAACTATAACTGCATAGAGGATATGGTGGAGCATGGTAGGAATTTGTCTAAGAACATCACAAATATTTCATCTTGGATGAGGAATTACCCAAAAGCCTAAGTAGGAAGAGGGAGTTTTATAACTGATGAGGAAATACAGCCTTGGGTAGCTTTAGTGCTTGGCCATATGTTGTTATTGTGGTAGATGAAGTTGTAATACACAGAATATACCATAGGTTTCATAGGTACTTCTGGAACACTTAATTAACCTACACCGGATGTATCATAAAACGACAAATGTAGGTCAACAATAATGAGCGTACAGCAATTACAAACACTTCATGGTAGCAAGTTGCTGATTTTTGCAAATGTTGAGAAAAACTCTTTTAACGAAATTCCACTGGGACTTTTTCCTTACGTTTTAGGACTGACATACATTGATAATTGAAAATAGAAGGCATTTTTATTGTTAAAGGGACCAGCATGGTCACTCCAGCTTGGAGGCAGCTCGGCCTGGCTTTTCTTTTTTACCTCTTTCCTTCACTGAGACCTGAAGTCTGCTCTTACTGGCAGTCATGACCTTGTGTCAAACATGGCGACGCTTCAGGTTGCGGCATGCATTACTTACTCCATAAAGCTTAATCAAACAATGAAAGAGTCATTGTTTGTCTCACTGACAAAGGTGTTGCTCTTTTCACCATTTACAAAAAAAAACGGCCAAGGCTTGACACAAATAAAAGTGGATTTTTGTCCTTCTAGTAGAAGCAGGCAGTTTTTGTTGAAAAAGGGTATTTTATTGAACAGAATCATCATGCTTGTAATATTTAAATTCTACAACTATTGTACTAATGCATTTGTCTCATTAATTAAGGGGACATATTACGCAAAACTCACTTAAAAAAAAAAAAAAAAAAAAAAAAAAAAAAACAATCTCCAGGCAAAGGCACGTCACACACAAAGTGTTGTGTTCATCATGCTCTGGGTCCGACTCGAGGTCGAACATATAGGGCTGGGTAGCGCTTCTGTTTTCTGCCTTTTTCACGTGTGTTAAGTGTCACTCTTTCTCCCTCCCTTCCTTCCGTCAGCCTGGTCAACATACTGGCTAAAACCACTGTCACAGATTGAATGAATGGAAGGAAAGAAAGAAAGAAAGAAAGAAGGAAAGAAAGAAAGCATCACTTTCATTGCTGTTAAGGACACAGATTTTAATGTGTAAAATCCAGAATTTAAAGGCGCAGCTTATGCATGGGATGGGTGGGGTGTGGCCAGCAACAGCTTATTTGCATAAAAGTGACAGAGCCCTTAAACCGCTCAGTTTGAAAGGGACTGAAACTGTCAATAATAAAGCTGGTGAGATCTCTTTATGTGATTTTGTGCAAATAATTCATGTTTTGTAGCCCATACACCTATTATAACTAAAGTGGGTTTTGCATAATATCTCCCCTTTAAGGGATGAAAACATAATAATTAAATGTCAACATAAATAGACTGGAATCAGGATTTGTACCTATATAGAATCTAGGTCTGCATGGCCAAGCTACCTCACCTATTGGTTAGGACTACTGGACCTGGACTGAAAGCCAGCACAGCTTGACAGCATACATAATTAAGAAGAAATCAAATGCTCATTTTGATTGATGATGGGTGGGATCAATCCTCTGTAGGATATCCAAGATATATCTCTGACAGTGAATGAGTTGATGGGTGTGAATCACAATTAGCTTTGTGCTAATATACTACTAGAAATCCGTAGGGTGTCCTGGCAAATTCATGATTCTAGAGGAGTTAGAGGAGTTGTCCTCATTTTTGACCAAGCTTTGACATTTATGGGCCAAATGGAAGACCTATCTATAAAAGTCACTGAAAGAAGGTCACCTTCTTATCAATAAATACTGTTCAGTGAAATGGTACTATGCACCACTGAAGCATTTCTCTTTCGATTATTTCTTTCTAGCCTTGAGCTCTCATTTCTCCTATAGGCCTCTACTCCAAGGCAGTGGATTTGTACCATTGGCTCTCCAGCACTGATTAAGATTTTCTCATTTCCTCTCTCAAGAGAAGTTTGTTTACGAGGAGCGACATGGCATTGACGTCGGAATGAAGGCAATTCACTTTAAATCAATCTACAAAGGCTTTTGTGCTGGCCACATTTCTAGCACAATCATTCGTTTTTAGTCGGCTATATGTGAGCAGAATGTTGTGTCTGCCTAAAGAAAGAGGTGGAAAAAGAGGAAAGAACCGTCACAAATCGCAAAAGTTTTTGTCCCCTTTCTCCCAATAACGTGAGCTGGCATTCCAACGAAATCTCAGGAGCTGGCTCTTAACTGAACCACCAGTGTTAACAGTGGTCGCAGAAGCGGGCTGCACAGGCTTTGTGAGGTGGAGGCGATGAGTCCCGACTTCCAATTCCTGAGAAGAGTCCTCTTTTTGAGCTCGTCTCGGAAATGGGCGCCTTTCATTTGCTAATGTGCCGCCGCTGCAGCTGGGGGTGTCAATGGACCCCTTTTGAGGCTCAGTTAAAGAGAAACAAAAAGGTCAAATCCTTGATTGAAAATGTATGTGTCCTGAATTGATGTTTCCCTGCAGAGGGGCTGTGCATGTGTGCAAGAGTGAACAAAGAGTGTTTACCATTTTAGTGCAACGCAGAGTTTGCTAAATCAATAATCTGGAGATTGTGGGTCTTTGTAGACCACCAACATTAAACTGCATTGCTTCTGAAGTCATCATCAGAATTTTGATGAAATGAAGCATGGATTTCATTGCTTCTTCCTAATGATCCATCAAAAACTTCACATTGAATATGAGAAGCTTGATCGCAGCGTCTTCTACGAGCAAAGCGAGACTGTCTAGAATAAAACCCAACGTACCTTGAAGCAGTGCGAAGCAGAGATGGGAGAGAATAGAAAACAGAAGAATAGGCTAACATACATTCATTTGTTCTGATTAATGAAATCTGAAAATAACTGAGCTCCGGCAATTCAGCAGTTACCATAGATACCATCTTCGAAGAGGATGATGAGGAGGATGGAGGCGTCTTTGTTTGTAGGATTGTTGCAGTGATGACTGATCTGGGTATATGGCAAATGAAACAGCCAGGAGTCTGAATGGGTGAACTGACCTACCAACTGGCACCTCATATCTGCATCTCAGGAGAACTCTATTTCTACATCTTTTCCTTTTTAACACTTACATCAAAGCCATAGTTCATGGTCACATGACTTTTCACCATACCATAGAACAAAACAGTCCAGTTGTATTATGGTATCTTTGAGACTAATATATGGAAATGACTGGCTGCGATTCATTTTGAAAGCTCAACTCTGCTTGGCGATGTCTGTTTCAAGGGGAAACAGGAATTGCTTCAACACAATCCTATGCAGTCTGACAGCTACATTATTCAGGGAATAGTTTAAAGTTGAATCTTTCAAATATTTACATGCATGTATCTGTAATATTTACGCACAAAATCTGTAAATTAAATGATCATACGCATCATCCGCAAATGAATTTGCAATGGATGCTGTGATCATTAGCCTATTTCTGTGTATTTGCCTATTTCTGTACATCTGTGCATCTGCAGCATTGCATATTTGCATACACTGTTTCTGAAATGCTGCCTATTTCTTCTTCTTTTTTTTTTTGTCTTTAATCCATTATAATCAGTTCTGGTTTAAGCCATGCCTGCTACTGACTTGTATCAAAATAAAAGAAGCAAATATGAACAATTTTCTACAATGAACATACCGAACACATATACAAACAGTGTCTTAGTACCTTATACCTGAAAGAATATGAGGTAAAATTGGAAACAGAAATGAAAGAAATATTTGTTTAACCCAGAAAATTAAACAATTGCCTACACTGATTCAGCCTACATTGACTGAAATACAGGTCATCCTATCAGAACAGATGTCATTTACATATAATCTTAAAGGAGTCTTTTTAACTGTGAGGTCAAGCAACTATTTTTGGCACATACATAGGAAAATACAGTAAAACATACAATAAAGCATTTTTACTGAGGCTTTGTGGCTTTTTAGGGGAAATCTTTACTTTCATACAGTACTGCATATGAATATTATGTCCATTCCTGACTGGAAGGTCATTATATTGGACTTTGGCAGGTTAGTGTCTGGTCTTGGACAGGTGACACTGAGTTTAGTGAATGAACTGTCGAAAGAACGAAAATCAATGTATAAACATATTATCGATTTCAGCCCTAATGGTGAGCTATCCATTCTTCCAGCTGTGCTGGTAAAAAGGTATTAGTTGCAGGTGGACCACAATCATCCCTTGCTCTGGAGTAATGGTCTATAATGGTCTATATATGGCTTTACTCAATGCCTCTGAGCAATCTGACCATTTTCTTTCAGGCCAGTTCGTTTCTTTTCTCTTAGCCTTTTATTCTTGTTTTTTTTCTTTCAGGCTCAGTCCTCAGTTAAATCTCCCTAGGATGCCTAGAGACAAATAAGGGTCTACAAATCAAGCTAGAGGAGGAGGAGGCAGTTGAAAATGGCAGCTGATGTACAATGTGACTGTTCGAACAAGATGGCGCCTTTTGAGCTTTGTCAAAGCTGGAGTGGTATAAGCTGGACAAAGGGGGTGGAAAAAAGGCTTTGTGTTAACACCTGCTTGGAGAGCAGTAAATTAAAGCAGGGATGTTGTTTACACAGTGGCGGGCGAAGGCCAGCACAGCCTGCCACTATCCGCAGGAGGTGTTTCCAGGCACAAGGGCTTTGGACAAGGTTAAATCAATCAAGCTTCTAGAAAACACGGCAGTTTTGAAATGTCCGGCATTGGATCATGTGTTAAGCAGTTGATTGTTCAGAGATCTTTAAATCCAGATGTCAAATCCGGTTTCCGGCTCTGGATTTTAAAATCGATTATAATACTAGGAGTTGGATTTCTAAAGAGTAAACAAGTCCTGAAAAGCATGGCTGGCTCCAGTTTGTGGGTGGCTTACCATGTCCTGCCATTTAAATGCCAAATTTGAAATGCAGAGATGCTAAAACATAGATCTAGTGGTTTCAGCTTCCGGCATGATAAAGAAATAATCTGAATAAAAGCTCAGAAAAAGATCATCCGATGTGATGGAGGAGGCATGTCCTAGACAAGCACGTCATGATGAGAAATGTAAAATATCATTTGGTTACTTTTGTCATTCTTTATTGCAGTGATGTTTATTAGATTACTTGTAAAGATAGACAAGCTAAACATTCAAGTCGCTGAAAAATAAGTAATACACTATATATTTGAAAAAAAGGTAAATTAAAAAAAAACATTGCTTTTGGCACCTATACATTTGAGGCCCTCAGTTGAAGACACAGTTCTGCACATTTTAACATACATTTAACATCTGCACATTTGAACACTTATTAACTGTTTCATCACAGTGGCTCAATAACTCAATAACTCATTAAACGGTTGTCTGGTGATCCATCTTTTAATTATAACTACAATTCTAAATAATAATGATAATAATTAATAATTATAAATACAATTATACTGGCTTTTGCAGACCAGCGGTGTGTAAAGAAGTCAATAAATCTGCCTTATAAAATATTCAAATTGTGAAGATACAGTAAATAGTCTTCTTAGCAAAGAGTGTTTTCAGGAAATGTTAGGTGAGTAACATAAAAATGTGGAAAATCTCAAATATATCAACAACTCATTTGGATGAGGGTTAATCCAGCTGCAACATGGCCCTTAACACACCACTGTATGTTCAAAAGTTTAAGTTGTAGGTTTACCCTGTAGGTTGATTTATTACAATTTTATTCCAATGAATTTTGTGACATGCTGACACAACATCTGTGAAGTTCTAAAGTTTTATAATTACTCAATTTGATGGTTACCGCAGAGTTCATTGCGGCCTGATATGCATGTAGATGACATGGCCTCCCACTGGGATTGCATGTATTTTAACTGCTTCTTTGCTGAAAACAACATTTTGGCAAAAGTCCTGGGAATATACAGCCAAACATCTTACCACACAAGTTGCTCAGCAAGTGCTCAGCATGTTAAAGCATTCTGTTTTTGATAAGTGTGAAATTTCATAAATATGCACACACACACACCCACACACACACACACATAGAGAGAGAGTTCTCTGCACCCGGTCCTGTGTGGTTTTGAGATATTTATCAGACTTGGATGAAGCAAAATGTTTACAAAACATCCCCACTTCAGAGTGATGGATTGGGACATAAAGGAGTGAAAGGCTCATATTGAGAGCACAGCCCCCGCAGTAGTGATGGAATGCGATTTGCGTAGTTTTATGGTGCGATGCTGAGAGTATGTGAAGTGCCTAGAGGTGCAGATCACTGAAATGTGTACTAAATGGCAAAACGCCTAAATATTCAAAACCCAGCAAGAGCCACACAGCCATTCAAGGGGGTGGGAGGGGTGAGGGGACATTTTGTAGTGTGTGTGTGTTTGGGTGTGTGTGAAAGGGAGCATCTCTGTCCCTTTCGACTGCTAAGCGTGTGTTCTGCCTCACATATTCCGTCCCTCAGGGCCAGCAGCAGCCACACGTCAGCTAGACTTCTGTGAACTGCTACAGTACACAGTAATAACAGAACACATCTGTGGAAAGATCCATGTACACATGTTTTATTTTGTTTGGATGTTGTGTGTATATATATATATATATATATTTCTTATGGGGATTATTGATAAGCCATTTTATATGAAATGTCCATGTCTGTACTGTGTCTTCTCAAACTTTATATTCAAGGGTCCAAATCTAATTTATGTCCGAATCTAGTTAAGGTCAAAAGTCCAGGATGAGTGATAAGCAAATCCCTTTTATTAAATTTGCTTACAACATACAACCAAAAAAAATGCCACTGTTTGCCTGTAACTGTTTGCTATTCCACTCGCACTTTTCACAGTAAAGAGTACTATGTAGTGTAGTTTTATGAAAAGATTTTAAAATAACTTTGATAAACTTAGATATTTTTCTGCCCCAACAAATAAAGTGACGACGGGACACAACACCTCCTTCTCCAATGAAGCAGGTATTTCGCTTAGCGGGCTTGCTAATGTGGAAGCAACTTAGCTTCGGGTAATTTCAGGCCGGGGTCACCATAAAAATCTAAAATATGTTATATGTTACAAAAACTAATCATTTATGAAAACATTTTTTGTCAATGCATTCATAATATGTGTGGACTAGGTCCAGAAGAGGACCAACGTCCAGACTTTGAGAATTGCTGCCATAAACCATAACCCAACACTAAAATAACATGAACTAATAATTGAGCACTTACCTGGTTTTGTGGGTTAATCCTGTTTTTTTTGTCAGATTTTCTTAGTAAATCTGCATATTTGGACTGAAACTACAGAAATGCATGCACAAACACGCACGCACACGCACGCGCACACACGCACACACACACACACACACACACACACACACACAAACACACACAC
>JBBPDB010000146.1:20563246-20575068 GCA_037974465.1 Brachypetersius altus
GGGGGGGGGGGGGGGAGGGGGGGGGGGGGAGAGGGAGGGAGGGAGAGAGGGAGAGAGGGAGGGAGGGAGGGAGGGGAGAGAGAGAGAATATATATGTTTGACATTTTTTCTTTTGTGAGGACCTAATGCCCCACAAGTGAGAGGTTTACAGGAGGGCTTTGTTTAAGGAAAAATCAGGGTTGCAACAATCTGTCCAATATCAATACACTGCAGAGAATATAGATTCATTTCCGGTGTTGTACAATGATCATATGATATACACAATTGTTCCAAAAGGGCAGTACAATGAATTCATGTGTCTCCACAAAGGCGGCCATGCAGACATCAGATAGACAAACACAGCTTTTCTGAAAGCCTGTCATGGCTGGCTTTTCTGTTTTTATTCTGTTCATGGTCTGGGTTTTTTTGGGTCTTTTATTGTGAAGTTCTGTCCTTGTGTCATGTGTTCTGTTCTCCCGTGCCATGTGTCTGTTTCCCCATGTGTTCCCTGTTTATTGATTTCAGTCCCCACCTGTTTCGTGTGAATGTATATAAGCCTGTGTTTGGTTCAGTCCTGTGTCGGTTCTTCGTCTGTTATGAGCTTTGTGTTTGTGCCACGTTTCTGAACCCTGTTTCTGAAGCCTTTTGCTTTCTGTTTTGGGCCCACGTGCCTTTTTGATTTAAATAAACATATCAACATGGAGTTCTGGGTCCCTGCCTGCCGTCCTTTCCATGTGAGCTCTCGGGCCCGGGGGCTTAGCCCCCGCCACCATGACATAGCCAAAGTAACAAAATTACAGGTAAACAATACTTTCATAAAGGGCTTTACTTCACACTGTACATCAAACTTATTTATACCACCAAAAATATTCACTTATATTCACCTAGCTTATTCACCTATGAACCTTGATTTAAAGTGTTTTTGAATATACTTAATTGAATTCAAATTATATATACATATAAAAATTCAATAATCAACTTTACCCAAACCCATGCTGTGTGAGCTATAAGAACATTTAACACATTCCCAGCGCTCTGAATTAGCTTCATGTTATATAAATAACATTATTTTTATTGCCATTACAAACTGCATTATACATTCTTAAATGAAAAAAAAACAACCTTTTTTTAATCACATGAATAAATGAAGTGCAACATTAAAAGTAAGCGGTAATGAGCTGTACAATGAGTCATTCATAATTATACTATGACATTTTAGGATGGGTGCAGCAGCAGTATTCGAATACAGAGCGAGTGCACCCCTCTGGGGTTGCCTCACTCTGTTATTGCCTCGTAACATTGCGCTACACCCTAGCCAAAATAAAAGAATGATTATTCGGCTGAATGCTAATGACATTTTTAGAGCTTAAATGTGCCAAGTTTGATATTTGCCAGCTCCAGTTGTGAACTTCCCCAGATTACAGTACATCATACAGTGTCTGAAACTCTATTTAAGATAAGTGTCTATTTGAAGTCTATTTAAGATAAGTGTCTGAAACCAAGTCTGTTTGTGGTTAGTATATGCAGCATTAGCTACATTGCATTCAAAGATCCTGTTCAAAAGCAAGAAAACTTCATACAGCATGCATTTCTTGAGTACATTTGCAATAGGTTGTGCAAATCTGTATGAAAGTATATCATTTAATGTGTGCAATAAAAATGCTGTGCTAATCCTATTTGGTGAGATGCATGTTACAAAAGCACCATTTTTAATTAGATTTTTTGTTAGTGTTTACCTAATACTACTACTGTGATGTCCCAAGACCATGCCAGGAGTGTCTCAGTCACACACACACATACACACACAATGGCCTGGCCTTCGCATCGTACCTCCCTGGTGGCCTGACAGAGTTCCCTGTGTGAGTAATTGCCTCAGAGGAGTAGAAGGAGAGGGCATTTATCTCTCGCTCTCTCACACACACATACACACTCACCCATCCATAGTCTCATAAGCACTCAGTAAGAAAAGGGATAGGTGACAAAGAAGTGCCACAAAGAACAAAATATTACATGCACTGTCCACTTTAGCATGAAACGGCTCTCTTTGTACTTTAAATTACCTTACAGGTCAACTCTGTGTAAGAGCAGCTCATTACCGTCCTTCATAAAAGAGTGTTTTACTTTTGTGGTCATCAGGTTCACAGGCAAGTGTTTTATGCACTAGGCTACCACCACCCCTAAGTGTCCACCACCCAGATACACAGTCAAGCAGGCCTCTGAAGAGGGAAGATGGCCATTTATTAATGGTAGAGTATACTTAACACAAACAGAAGGGCAACTGTACACCACAAATGTGGGGCTATGAGTGAGGGGTATCTAATAAAGTGGTCAATAAGTATCAAAGACAAGGCCCAATGCCATTTTGAGTTCAGGCTGGTTTGTATGACATTAGACTAAATCTGGGCTCAAAGATGCAGGTAAAGATAAGCTTACAAGTGATTTTCTGTGTGATTGCATCAATTTCACTTCAAATAATTTTATTTTTATTACTATTACTGTTTTTGTAGCTGAATTTCACGTCTCTTCTCCTCTTCTACAGTTTTTGAAATCTTACAACAATTCCAATGTCAAAATGTCCGTTCGGCTCTGTAATATATATGGAGGGAGATGAACGGTTGAGTTGCCTTTGTTGTGTCTTGTGATGTCATGGATATGGTGGTGACAAAATGACAGGAGAAACACAAACACAAACACAAAGAAACAAATGTATAGCAAAAGACACAGCAGACTCATAAACAGGCTTCCAAGATCAGTTATTAAAATGCGTATCGCTGTTTGTTGCGGTTTAATTAAAAACAATCAGCCCATGAACATGAACAACATGAACTTTTCGCTGTTCTTATCCATAAATGATCCTGGTGGGGCAGAGGTAGAGCACTGGATACTGAATGAGATGATAATTGGTTTGAACTAACAGTGGGATTCACAGTGGGAATAGACTATACATGCATTACAATCTCTAGCCAACCCTGAGTAAAGCCACAGGTCTCTTTGCTTTTTTTTAACATCCAGATTCACCATTCCTGATGTAGTGTTGGAAAGATGCCATGGAGCAGAATGATGGGTGCATGCACCAGAAAGCAAACAAGCTCTCACATTCTGGCTATTTGTCAAGCACTTCAAACCTTTTAAATGGCGTTTACCATCTATGTTCTGAATGACTGAAGGATTGTGTATTTTATAGTTATAGGATGAGGAGGGAAAGCTGAAAAGCCCTCGTGGGCTTGTCAACATGTAAAGTGCACAAACAATGGTAGCACTGAGGCCAGCTTAGATAAAAGAAAGTGTGAGATTACCAGGCACTTCCACTGGTATCAGTGCTACTGTTTAAGTGTGTGTCTGCTGCTAAGTACACTCTGTACAATGATCTCACTTTTTTCAGTGCTCCTATGGCATAGCAAGTGTTTTCCACCACAAAAGCCTTTTCAACAAGATCTTCAACAAGAGCTCTGGAGCCTTTTGGCATCAGGAACTCAAGATCTTCTACTTACATTTCCACCACAGAAACATTTTTAGCAACAAAGAGCTCTTTCAGGAACTTTTAGGCGTCCTTCCACGATAGAAACCTTTCCAGGAGCAAGGAAATTCTTCAGGCAGATTTCCACCAGAGGAACCATGGCCAGTTTCAATTCCCAGGCAATGGTTCCAGGATGCTTGTTACTTCCTACTCTAGACCTTCCAGGAACATTCTTAGTTCCAAATCCAGAAAAAAAAGATTTGGTGTGAAGACATATTGAGTAGAACGGGTCCTGCATTTATTGGCCAATGCTTTCCTTTGGCAGCCAAATGTGAAGGTAAATAGGTAGACAGAGAGAGAGGGAGAGAGAGAGACAGGACATAGCCAGGTAAAAGGAAGGAGGCAGATAAGTCAAACCTGATGGAGAGAGACAAGGGAGGGGAAAGAAAGAAGAAGGAAGTGAGAAATGAGGAAGAATGAGGGTCAAAAGGAAGTGGGAGGTAAATAGAGAAGCAGAAATAAGAAGCTTTCTGGAAAAGACATGTTTATTGTCAATAGACAGAGGGCAAGAAAAAGACCCTGTGTCCACTGGTCTATCTAAAAATGAGAGAAGAAAACAAGGAATTTGTCCACAGTGGGAAGGACATGACAGACAAAATCGATGCTGGACAACATGAGGCTCTGAACTGGCCTTTTACATCAATACTCGTGCTATGAAACTCTGGAGTGGCAAAAGCAAAAGCAAAAAAAAATTGCTGTTTTGAGTTTGAGATTTTTTTCTTTTCATGAGTCCCAAACGGCCACCTGGTCATCTGCTAAGCAGTGAAATCAGCTGCTGTGTCAGCATTAGAAGATATATTAAAGAGAAGTCAAGCAGTCTCAACAATGTTCTTTTTTTAGGAGATCTGTCAGGAGTTTTTACAAAAAATCTCCCGTATCCCTGAAAATTTCTGTTAATGTGACTTATTTGAACGGCATTACATCTGTCTGTTTACAGTCTAATATCTTTTTAAAACGAGATATTTTGTGTAAAATTGACAGCAGTCAAATGAACATGCCCCAGTGCACATAAAAAATGTAAAAGAAAAGTCCAATGACCTTCGAAAGAAAACCTTTTACCTCCCAAATGGTAACATCCAAAAGAGCTAAAGTTAATGTTATTTTTCCAAGTAATGTTGGTTCTGTTAGCCCACATATATACATAGTTTTCTCATAATGAGGTAACATCAATTGTATCCTAAAAACTTTAAGTGAAGGGATAACTTTAATGAAGTCATTTTCAAAATTGTACATTTTTAAATTAATTTTATATGATGAAAAGCTGCTTTTTTTTGCAAGTGATGTGGATATTTTCAGTTTTCATATAAGCAGCTGTCAGCTGGTGTTTTGGGCTCCTGGGTGATCCTGTCACTGATAGTGACAAATGTTGGCCCTATTAGTAGGGGATTGCGAGTTCAATCCCTGGCGATCTCACAGTCATTCATGCCAGAGAGTCTAGGAGAGAGAAACTGTCTCTTTTTTTGGGGGGGGTGCTCCATCTCTCTTTGGTACCCATCCCAATGCTACCCAAGCTGCATACCTGTTAGCTGACATAGCAGAACTGACAGTTAATGTTCTCCTCCAAGCATGCGATTCTCCTATCCAGCAATGTGGCGTTAGTGGAGCTTTATATGTCTCTGAGGAAACTAGTGTGAGCATTCACCGTCCCAGCATGGTGGCATTCTGTGATAGGGAAGTGGAACCTCATGATTAACATCACAGATAAAATCCCAAAAAAGATCAGCTTGTATTTAAAAATGGTGTCAAAATGACAGTATTGCAGCAGTGATATGCTAAAGGGCATCGTCCATTCACCCATTCGTGGATTATTATGTGCAAATGCACCAACTATGCTTATTCTCTCCTATTGTGCTCGTGTCTCACTCCATGTGTAGGCGTCTAACGCAGGCAGCTTTTCAGTGCCAGTCTCAGCGGGTTTCATTATAATGTTTACAACGAGGAATTCAGACACGTCTTGCACAGAGACTGCCCACATGTGCATTTACCCATTTAGGGCCTTGATTAGCGAGGCATAAAGCTAAAGTTTGAATCTGAATTTTTCGCACATAAATGTTGCAATGATACTAAGAAGCAAACATAGCCAACAACAAATGGAAGCTCCTATTTCAAGTATCAGAAACATGAGCTATTGGAGATTAACTCTACATGGTTCAAGGCAAGTTCATGCAGATCATTAGTGCATTAGCTGTGGTTACTTGTTAACATCAGCCTTATAGCTCCAGTGCAAACTCATTACACAACATTAGGGGGCAGGGGAAAAATTGCACAAATTTGATTTTTGATGTATTGTTTTAAACAAGAATGCCCTGTCTCAAACGCGACATAGCGTTCTACTTTACTTTCCTCCAGCAGAGGCAGAAGTGGGATTCTCCAGGTAGCTGCTGTGGCTTACACATCATTAATTAAGAGTCATAGCTGCAGGCCCTCAGTCCCGGTGGAGAGGGGAGGAACAAGTGGACCACAACCATGAAGAGAGACTGCATGCATGAGAGGATGAAGAGAAGATGATGCATCGCCCACACGCACATGTTCATTTCGAGCATTCCTGTCTTTTCCATGGTCTTCTGTAAGTGTGTCCAACTCAATGTGAAGCTTAAAGAGGCATTCTAGCCTATATCACAATTCTGCAATGCAGTTGCATTATCAACTGTTTGATAGATTTTGTGATTTTGTGTTTTTGATCATTCAAGGTGAAACCTTTGTATTTATAAACTGGCTCTAGAAGGAACCATACAGAAAGACTTCAATGGATTTCTTTTTAATTGAATAAAAAGTGTTTCTGCTATAGGTTCCCTCCAAAGTGCCTGTTCTGGTAGCTTTATTTTTATAATGTGCACGGATTCACACACAAACTCATACAAAGCTGAACATAATCTCGTACCGGCCTGTCTCTCCGATCTCCTAACTCCATACCAACCCACACGTACACTACAATCCACTGATGCCCATCTCCTCTCCATTCCCCCAACCATCTGCGCACTATGGGAATTCTCTCCCTCCCGCACTTCGCCAGTGCACCAAGCTCTCGACATCTTTTCTCACTAGCTTGCCATACAGCATCCTGAGTCTCCCATCGGGGGATCATCCTTGTCTTACACACAGTACAAATTGTTTGTTTTACTTGTCTGAACTTGTTTTATTTTGTGAGGCATGCTTCTTTATACGCTTCTTTACTGTATTCATATTTTAACAATGACTGTACGGCGTCCTTCTGTTTTTGTCAATATTCTCAGATATCCTCTCACCACAAAATACAGCATGCCTTCTTTACGTATGACATATATACATACATCATTCCCGGGTGGTGATAAAGAAACCCTCTGATGTAGAGGCTAATAAATACAGACATGAAATGTGGCTATATAACAATAACTCAAGCCTTTGAGTGAGTTTAGTTGACTTATTATGAGTATTATGGCTATGCAGTATGTCTCTGGGACATTTTCTCTTCCTGTGTTTATTTTATTTCATTTGATCTTTTCTTATTTGTTATACTAGTCTACGTTGAACAGCACTCCAGGTCTTCATGAGTGGTTGCTGTCTAACTACAGGGTTGTGCATTGCTGTATAATTATGAGTGATGGACCAATCTGCATAAAACTCCAGTGACATCATTATGAATCACTCATATCACCCCTGCCATGACACTCCTGAGTTCAAGTCACTGTACTGGGAATAGCCACCCAAACAATAGCCACCTAAACCTGTGCTCAGAAACAGACCAGTAGTGAATGGGGTAGAGAGCACCTGGAAGTCTACAGTCTACAGGAAGTCTACAGAAGTCTACAGACAAGAAGTCTACAGTGTGTATTTACACCCGTGTAACTGACCCAACACAGAGGAACCGCTCAAAAGTGGCCAGTGAGTGGAAGTGCAAAGTAAGGGTTTCTAATAAACTGAATAATGGGCAATTCCCTCTGAGTAGGTTAGTACTTATAAAAAGCGACCATGCAAAGTTAACATCAGCTTTGCTCTGAATTGCTCTCTATAAAAAAGCACATACACATGAAAACTTTTCTGCATTGTTCTCTACATCTTGGAGGCTGTCCGGTGACTGCTCCTCCTCTTCACCTCAGGGGCGGGGAAACAAACGGGCACAGCATGAGAGGCATCTGTGGAAAGGTAATTATTAAATTATTCAATCAGGCAGGGGTGTTTAAAGTTTCATGACCACCCATTAACATCTTGTGCTAGCAAAGAAAGCAAAGTGTACGCATAGGGCTTTAGCAGAGCACGCACTAGACAGCTTTGACCTACATAGAGACACCAGCACACTTCACTCAAATCAGACCACCTGACAGGATACAACACAGGAAGGCCAAGGTTTTCTCGGGAATAAACAGATGACAAATGCAGGACGCATTTTGAATGACGCACCTCTGGGTTTTAGATTGAGGGTGGCCACCTTTTCGGTAAGCAAAACGCTACTTGGACCACATGGAAACCAAGCTTCAACCTTCTAGGCTTTCAGAGAAATTCTAATGGGAACAGCAGAAATACTTTTTCATTTTTCAACATGAGCAAAAGAAAAGTCAGTCACCCTGGCAAAATTATCAACCAGCTTGGGTCTGGGGCAAGATGACTGCTCCTGCATACTGGCCCAGGTCAAGGACGGAGTTTTAGAAAGCAAAGATTTTAAGGTCTTCTACTCAATGTTTGCACCTGGCTTTCAAAAGATTTTACCTTGTCTGAGAAAAATGTATTTTATTTCTGGTTGTATTGAATTTAGGTGCAAACAGGTTGTATATACAACATTTTCAGAATAATTCTGTGTGAGCGTGTTTGTGTCCATATTTTGAAGATCATGTGGTCCCATTCTCTTCAAACTTAGAGTTTTTAAATAATCTTGCTTTGGGCATTATTTCAAGCTCTTTTAACTCCTTTAATTTTCCAGTGTTTGTTATATACGACGCACATTTTGATCATTCAAGGTGTAACTTTTGTATTTATAAACTGGCTCTAGAAGGAACCATCCATTGAAAGACTTCTTTTTAATTGAATAAAAAGTGTTTCTGCTAATGGTTCCCTCCAAAGTGCCTGTTCTGGTAGCTTTATTTTTATAATGTGCATGGATTCACACACAAACTAACTCCATACCAACCCACACGTACACTACGTTCCACTGATACCCATCTCCTCTCCATTCCCCCAACCATCTGCGCACTATGGGAGACGGGGCTTTCAGTGTGGCGGCCTCTAAACTCTGGAATTCTCTCCCTCCCGCACTTAGCCAGTGCACCAAGCTCTCGACATCTTTTCTCACTAGCTTGCCACACACCACCCTGAGTCTCCCATCGGGGGATCATCCTTGTCTTACACACAGTACAAATTGTTTGTTTTACTTGTCTGAACTTGTTTTATTTTGTGAGGCATGCTTCTTTATACGCTTCTTTACATATTTTAACAATGACTGTACGGCATCCTTGTGTGACCTGAAAGGCGCCTTATAAATAAAACGTATTATTATTATTATTATTATTATTATTATTATTATTATACAGAAGACCATGGAAACACTCCCCTAAGACTGGAATACTCACTAGTGTGTGGAAGTGTACGAAAGCATGAGTTCCAGCGAAGTGAGGTGAACTTTTTCTGTCCCGCTGTTCACTTTTAGCCTATGCATTTTCCTCCCCGCTGGAGGCTGTGTTTGTGTTCCGGCCCATGCCCCCTCTTTTCTCCCTCACTTTATTCTCCCTCTCCTTTCATCCCTCCCTCCAGCTCAGACTAATGGGCCGCGTAAGAAGAGATTCCGCAGCACGCTCTGCTCTCTGTGGAGGGGAAAGTTTGGCCCATTACCTCAGCCCTCTGGACTCTACATGGGCTCAGAGTTTCTCTCCACCTCGGAATGAAAAAGAGTCTTTCAGACCTCTGTGAATCAGAGTGTCCGGATCAGCAGTTCAGAGACTACCCCTGACCTGGCCTATCACTTCGGGTCCTCGCAGGCCTTGGGTACTGCCAAAAGTCCCAAGGACTTCTGGAGATGGTACAGTTTCAGTTAAAAGCCAGCATGGACTGAATATGTTAATCCCCCCGGACCATATGTGATTCTGTATGTGTGTCCACATGCTGTAAATGGTAACATGTTGTTAGCAAGTTCATGCAATTTTGAACAAATATATATCACAGGGGAGTTCGGTTCTCAGAAAAAATCCACTTTGGACTGAATCTGCAACTGCTGAGCCTCGTAAAACTAGGGGATTACTGTATTTATTTTCATTTAGAGTAAACCAGCATATCAACACCATGCCCTTACCTCCAATTCGGCCATTTTTCTTCGGGCCAGATAACCTAAATACAGTTTTCTCTGTCCTTTTAAATTGTAATGAATAGGAACCAGAAGTGATGGGATATAATTGCTGAGTCTGTGTATTACAGCAACAGGAGTCAGGGTAAAAGCAGACAGGATTAACACAGGCATATCCAGTCTTACAACATGCTGGCTAGGCTGGAAACATGAGAAAATACAGTGAACAGTGCTAAATTAGGTGCACCATGAGAGGGAAAAATGTGGTTTTAAACTGTACAGCCAAGAGTTTGCAACAGGGCACTAAAATAGGCCAGGACTGCTTTTACTGAGACAAGGATAATTTAACAACAAATCAAACGTATAAAATATAATGAGGAGATGCAGCTAGCACACAGTAAAGTAGGTAGAATCTTCTATGCAAGAAACTTCAACACAAAAGCAAACTGTTTATTCAAGCTGAGTAAAACAGCAGAAAAGGAGTGGAAATGTACCAAAGCAAGTGTGATATTGGAGTATTGGAGCATTAACATGGTATCTTGGAACTAATGCGTGTGTAATGATAATGACATAAGTTGAAGATACATTAGATATGGAGCTTTGGCTTTAAGTTAAGAACCATTTTTAGTAGAAGAAGGTGATGGAATGGAGGGACATGCTCAATAACACACTGCCTCCAAGTGATAAGGTACGGCCATTAATGTCTATATTTCATCTATATTTCATACAAGTGATTTGCTACGATAACAGCATCTTGTTTCATTTCCAACTTCTCTACACCAAGAAGAATTAAGTATTTGGTCAGATCCAAAGGTGGGCAATACAGCGTTGATTTTGTTGCTTTTACTGAACCTTTGCAAATGGCTCTATGCTTAGGTTCAGTCACCACTAGTCAAATTGCATTTTGTCAAATTACATTGGAATCTAAGTACAGCTGGGCTCATTTTATCCAAAATTATTGTTTATTTTGCAAACATATTAGAAAATAACGTACAAAATATGGCCTGTGCAAAAGTAATGAAAAGCTATGAAGCTTTTTTTTCAGTCGAGCTGGTTGTATTGTCTACTACAGCTACATTACAGCAATGCAGCTTACAAAAATACATGTATCTTATGTTTTTACATGTAATTTACAAAAGTGAATCATTACTGAATAATTGCATTATTATGTTCAAATCACTTTATTTACTGAAAACCCACAGTTAAAATGTCAGAAATATTTAGATTTTACTTACACCACACATCCAAAGGTACGCAAACTCTTCTAACATTTCTTCTAAAATCGAGCCTATTAATGAGGTGCTCCTTCCCTCCTACAGTGAATCCACAACTGAACATCTGTGTCAGCAATGTGTACACCTGAACGCATCTGAGTTCACTCATTCGGATGGGGTGTCTGAATAATATTGGTTATATAGTGTAATGGCCCTTCCATAGTGCAACAGCAGCTTTGGGGCCTCATCTTGCCTCCTATGCCGTGGCACTCTCATAAGCTCACTGGCCCCTTTCGTTCCACACACATCAATCTCAGAGACATGTCTAGAAGTGTATAGGGACCCATGCCTGAAGATGAGAGTCCTCTCCAGCTGCCCCCCACTTCTCACCCTGCCAAGCTCCAGCAATGGTGAGGAGTGGAATATTGATGGCCCCAGTGCCACCATGTTGTTGTTCCTGGATCTTATTTTTATTCTGATGCCCAATCGATACGCCCACAGCCACTTTCAAATCAGCCGCGGCCCAGCGAGTGAGAAAAATTACCTGCGACGACGGGAAAATTAAACAGTAATTGGCTTTTAGAGCCTTGTGCAGCCCACTGCGCAAGCAGCAAATCCTTATTTTCAGCACACCCCTGACACACACACACACACACACACACACACACACACACTTTAAATTCATTCCCTTTCCAGATGCCAGAAAGTGTGGCCTTTCCAATGCAGGAATAGAATGGAGAGGAATTAACATGACATACATTTTAGGGATCTCTCTCTCACACTCCCTATCTCTCTTTCTCTCTCTCTCTCTCTCTCTCTCTCTCTCTCTCTCTCTCTCTCTCTCTCTCTCATCTCCTTTCCCCCC
>JBBPDB010000146.1:20587915-20600463 GCA_037974465.1 Brachypetersius altus
TATACACACACACACACAAGCATGGACGGACTCCTTTGTTTGCCGTGAGTAGATGCAAGTTATGACACTGGGGGCTTAAAAGTGTCAATAAGCTGGCTGGGTTGTGATAAAATCGCTTTGGTGTAGCGTTTTTTTGGTTGAACAGAGCGTTGAACCGAGAGAGGCAGGTCGACTCCTCTGTGTGGTTCACCGAAGCCTTTACTGCAGTATGAATGGAAAGGAAGTGGTATTTAAGCAATTACTGATTCATAATTTTGTTGTAAAGATAAGGTGTTTCCAAACAAAATGGCTCCACCTGTTTACCCCCAGCTGTTTACCCCAAGCTGTTTACCCCCAGCTGTTTACGCCGATTTGCTGCAGCAGACCCAGGCGCTTCGGCGAACGAGGTATCGGGCGAACCAGTCGGTGCTGGTTTGAGAATCTAAAAAAGATGATGCTATACATTATACTTAATAAAACAGTTAATTGCAGTCCATTCTTTTGGATTGTGTTTATATACAATATTTGTTGTATAAAAGCACATTTTTCTTATTTAAAAACAAAAAGAAAGGTCCGGAACAGATTAATGGCATTTCAATTCAATAAAGAAAATTGATTTGACATACGAGTAAATGTCAGTTATGAATAAAACTCATTTTATTTTAAAACTCAAGTCAAGGTACCACTGTATATACATATATATATATATATATATATACACTCACACACATCCATACACACACACGCACAGAGAAACAATAAAAATGACATTCTGTTAAAACACATCATCCGCTGTTCTTTGATGGTAAATGACAGAAGAGCACTGTGGGCCGTCACCATTGTTTCAAAGGCTTAACCTCTGTGAAAGCCACACTCATGCAGTCAGCAGAGCCGTCTTTTAGGAAAGGCTTTACCGTGGTGCTTTTTAGCCTCAAGCTTTTAGCCGTAACAAGCCGCTCTCACACCAGGCCTGTGTTCTTTTTGTACTTGGCAGTGTTTGGCAGAGGAGGCGAGCGTCCATCTCCCAGCTCCCATGGCCGAGGTCCAGTGGAACGACTGACCGAAGTTTATAGCTCTGTTTCGTCATGCTGGTCAGCTTTTTTTGGTCTTTTTTGTCTGTCGTCTCCACAGAATAATATGCTACAGGCCCAGTGGCACTGGCTAGTGACCACAGCAGCTATCAAAACGGCCCTGACATTTGTTTGTCCACAGATGTTAAACGGCACCGAGGCAGCCGGCAGAGAGAGAGAGAGAGAGGGAGAGAGAGAGAGAGAGAGAGAGGGAGGGGAGGTCTGCAGGAGGCAGCTAGAAGCTTGCAGAAGCAGAGCATAATTGGGTTTATTAATATTTGTCCGTAAACGTCCAGCCTGCTCGGTTCTTTAATTTGGACATGATTTGTAAATATGGCCAACATTTTAAATAGAACAAGATTTCATGACCACCTTAATTAGTCATCAAAAGTGCTGTCACACAAAGTACAACATAAGCATGACATTAGGCATCCTGTGCATTTGAAGCGTCATGTATAATTCACTGGACGTAGTAAACTGAAAGTTGGGCAAATGGGACATGATAAGTGAGCGCCCCCGTATTACTGAAGTGAATGAAAGCTCTATTATAAAACAGTGCCTATAATGATCTCCTATATGACTGATCTTGGTGCACAATCTCCTTGACAGAAACTAAACCTGTGGTAATGAAGACAAAGCTTCTTCCGCTCCCATTCGCCTGGAGCGCAATGGATAAATTGCTCATTGTTTTCTTATAAACAGCACATACATCTTTTACCCTCACCCGTTTAACTCAAGTTCCAAGCAAACGCATTTGTTACTCCACAACACCACCAGAAATGTTCCATTTATCAAAATTGCGACAGAGAACTAAGAGACTTGTACTTAGTGCAAAATTCATGAATATTTTGCGGCCTAATCCTTGGCGTGCAGCTAAAATAAGCCAGCAGCGTTTCACTAATCCAGTGTTAAACTAGTGCGGCTCCAATTAAAACACCTTTCAGGGAAATCTCTAGATTCAATAAACACCTTATAAGTAAACGGTTGCCTTATTAGAAATCTCTACCTTGGTGTGCATGAGTGATGCAAAATTTGCGCTAGCCCTCCACTTGTTCCATCTTCAACCAGCCAGCGTATGGCCACAGAGCTGGTCTTTGGTAGACTTTTTGGTCTTTGGACATCTCTTTAAGCCATTGAAACCATTGATATTGATGTCTGTAAAAACCACACACTCTCATGACACTACTAAAGCAAGTGTTTCTAGTAAAGTGGCCAGTAAGTGCAAGAAAATTATGACTAAATACCATCGTCAACAGACATTTATCACGTGACTAAAACGAGACGAGATACAATGTAAATGCTGGTCATGTGACGACAACGAAACGAAATATATCATGTAATATTGTTGACGAATAAGAAGAGCCTAAATGTGGTTTACAAAATTAAAACTTTGCTAAAATGTCTTCATTTTTGTTGACTAAAACGAGACGAGACATTATTTCCTGTACAACAGGAAGGGGAGAAAAAAGTATTGGGATGCTCGACCTTAGAGCTGAACGGCGTTACGTCCCAATGCGTTCATTGAGAGGCACTGTGAAATAAATCTATCTAGAGATTGACTAAAACTGATGACTGATGAAAACAGTCATGGATAATTCTGACTAAAATAAGACTAAAATGCTCAGACTTTTAGTCGACTGAAACTTGACTAGACTAAAGAGTATAGACGTGACGAAGACTAATAAAAACTAAAATGACAGCTTGACACAAAGACTAGACTAAAACTAAAATCAAAACAGGTTGTCAAAGACAACATTAAGTACAAGGCAGCAGTTTCTGTGCACACTGCACTTCTAATGATATGCTTTCATTGTCTCAGCGGCTGTTTGAAGATATGCAGGGTGTCAGGAAGTAAACTGCTACTGTGTTGTTGTGGGACATCCGATACCAATGAGCTCAGAAAAGTCTGCTGTAAGAGGCCAAATCCCACTTCCTATGCTGTGAGTGAAACCAAACATCACAAACATTCAACCGAAACTTTCAGCTTTAGGTCAAAGAGCCTGTGGAGCTCATCCGGAGCACATTACATTCTCAACCACAAATCTTCATTAATTAGTCCTTCATAAAACCGAATTCTTTATCAAAAGAGAGACATCACTAGCATCATGCTAGTATTAAGTCAATTTGTAATCTTTCATTCTTCGAGCCTTCGGGGGGCCCTGCTGCACCTTATGGCCCGGAGGTGGCACACTGTTGCTCCTGTACTTAAAGAACATCTCCGCTTGTTGAAGGCTTTCAAGGAGCAAAACAGCTCACCATCAATATGCAAAGTTCACAGTGCAAAATCCACCTTTTATCAGACTTTTCTCCTCCCTTTTTCTCTTGGATAATTCTTCAGCAAGCGCCCTCATCAATTATTCAGCGTCTCCTCTACATATTGAACATGTTTCCTTTTCTCCACATTAATATTTAAGGCTCCTTTCCCTCCTTAGGACATCTCATAAGGATAAATCAAAGTGACATTAAGTTTTATTGAGACAGTTTCGTTGTGAAATTAAGCCCTAATGGCATTGGAAGCGAGCACTTTTTTAAAGGCTGCCTGTTAAATGAGGACAGAAAGGAGAACATGACAAACAGATGACTTAAAGGGCTCCTATACAACTATTTTGGAATCAGTTTGCTGTACAGTCCTATGGCGTGTTGATTTTAAGAGAAAATGAGGACACTTACGTCATAAATGTAAACGTAAGTGAACGTCTAACTACATGATCAGAATGAAATAGGCCATTTTTCTGCCAATTTTAGAGCACAATTTCTATTTCCTTGCAGAGGTAAACATATCAAGTAAAGTGGTCCCTTAAAGCAATGGAAGCAGTGGGCAGCCACCAACAATGCGCGCCCACGGCTCAAGGGAACCTCAGTGGTGCCACTAGCAGTATTGGAATTCAAACCCACAACCTTCTGATTTCAGGGACAACACCACTAGACCAGCAACTGGTTCATTTGTTAGAAATCAAAACAAACAAACATTTCATATGTATTGTTCCCCAATTTGCTCTAATCAGATAATAAACTGGTCTATAAATATACATAATTGTGCATTAAAATATAAATGTAAGTATACAAGTGGGTTCTCTGTAGAAAACCTGTGCTTATGTACACTCAAAATCTTCAACATTTCTGACTGGGGGTGTTCATTCTTTTGCATACAAAACAATTATTGAAGCTTCAAAAACATACTGGTCTAGACAGAGGCCATTTTAATTCACTAATGTTGTGATGTCACAAATGCCACAATTCAATCATGTCACAGTGATTTCACAATGCATTTACGTAGGTTCAATGTGTCCATTTATATGTGAGGGTGGCCTAGTAGTCTCTGGACCAAGAGGTCAAGCGTTTAAATCCTACCACTGGGTTCCTGAGCAAGACCCTTAACCTCAAATTGCTCCAGGGAGACTGTCCCTTGTATTTAGGGAATGGAAGTCGCTGTAAATGTAAATATATCTTCGGTCCAAAACAGTTAAGATGTCTGTTACAGCTAAAGCTGCCTTTTGGAAAGTGGCACAATGCAGGAAAGCCAATCACAACAGAACACTTTACAATAAAATCCAACACTCAACACTGATTAGCATTATTCACTATTATATTGCATTATATTACTTCCATTCACTGTTAGAAATATTAACCTGTATGATTGAGCTATTCCTTCAAAGACACATGAACAAAAACTGTCCAAGGGAGATGGTTAGAATGGAGAGGCTGGAAATTGACTGCTTTTGATACAAAATGTCATAAGAGGACCTCAGTTTGAAATAAATAAATAAATGAATGAATGAATGAATGAATGAATGAATGAATGAATAAATAAATGTCCTCTTTGACGCAAGTTAATGCAGTGAAAGTTGTAGTGACAACATCTTAAGTTATGCCTGATGACATTTCTGGTGTTCTATCAAGGTTGAGACATGGTCAATGGATAATGGGCAATGGCAGCTGGGAGCTGACATGAACAAATCCATAGAAACAGAATCCATTCCTATGGACTAATCTTCCTCATCAAGCTAATGTTACAAAACAAAAGAAAAATCAATGGCCATTAAGTGGCACTCAACTGAAACTGGAAGTGGACAGAGCTGAGCTGTTTTTTTGGTTAATACGATGGCCAAAATCAGCAATTTTTTAGAGCTGATTGCATTGGAAAAGCTCTCGGATCGATTGAGTTCAGATCAAGTCCATTCCACTCGACTCACATGCATTCGATTGAGGTCACATTGAAACAGGTGCATCTAACTACAGCAACTCTGCACAGCTAAGTGTTTCTCTGCTCTAACGCACCTCAGTCAACTCATCAGCTCCTTACTAATGCCTTCACAGATCGAGTCAGGTGTGCTGAAGCAGAGAAAAGCACTAAACCTGAGGGCCTCCACAAATCCATTCAGCAACACTACAATTAAGCAATCGATCATCTTCAATGCTCGTTAAAATTGAGCGGATATGCAAGTTTCTTTTGAAATTTGGATTACTTTATTTTGTTAGTGATTGCACTTTGTAAACGATCTGTTGCTATTCATTCATTCGTTCTCTCGTTCATCCATTCATTTATCCATTCATTCATTCATTTATGTAGTCCAACAGGATTTGACACATCAACACAGAACTCTGGACTGGTCCACTTTTTCCAGGCATGTTGTGCTAATATACATTTTATTGGCTGGAATGTACCATTTTCAAGGAACAACCGTTTAAATGATTTGTATTCCCTACTTGAATCAGCTTAAAATATGGACCATGAACAACCACAGGATTTATGGATAGAGCGTGGGATCCTTTGCAGTTGCTTAAGCTGCACAGTCACTGTTGAGTGTTCTTCCAGAAATGGACCAGTTTTATTTGCTATTTGTTTTCAGCTTCAAGAAAACATACCGGCAAACATATTGTTCACTTCACTTTACTTCATTCACTTTGCTAACATAAAACAGCAATATGTTACTGATACCTTTAGGCTTCAAAGTGTCTTCCTTTGCTTTCCTTTGCCTAAATTATGACTTGACAGTTTTCATTGCTATGGTTTGAAAACACTTTTGGCTTGAAAGTTGAAACACCTGTAAAGGCTGAGCTCTGACGAGCTCTGATCACTACAAATGTTATTGTCATATAACACCATTTTGCACGCAGCTAGCTGTTCAAAGTCCTGTGTCCCATTTATAGATGGAGGTCCACTTTTATATTTCAAGCAATATGTATGCCATGTAAGTCATGTTTCATGCTTCATTCATGAGTTACAACAAACAATCCATATATTCTTTTAAAAAGCTCAAACGGTAGAAATAATAGAAGATGATGTACTTTTCACTATTCAGTCTGTATATGGAAATCACTTGTTTGTCACAAATTCACATTTGTATACATCCACCCATTCAGCATACAGAAGTTCAGCTCCATCTAGGACAGTCAATGAGAACGGAGGCCATTTACATTTACATTACATCTTAAAGGCACAAAAACAGACAGTTAATGGCAAATAATTGTGGTGTATCTCAACATTTTACAGATGATACTCAATAATTAGACAGCCAACTCACACCATGGATCATCCCAGCCCATCCACAGAGATCTAGGTCACCCTTAAACTCATCAGCGCAGTATGAATGACATTGACAGGTATTTTTGTATGTAACAGAGGGAGCCATTTTTCTAAATGAGATGTGTGATTGTGAAGAACCTCTGGGGGTAAATGAATAACGTTCACATAATGTGGTGGTGGCCTAATGGTTAGGATACTTGCCTCTAGACCAAGAGGTCATGGGTTCTCCAGCATACCACCACTGGGTTCCTGACCAGGGAGACTGTACCCTGTAGTGGCTTTGGATAAATGCCAAAAATGTAAATGATGTAAAGGTTCTCTATCAGTTTCAGGCTTCTTCTAAGAACCTTTGTATTATGTGGGGGATTCATTTAGTAAAGATTCCTCACACTTTGCATGGACAACAATTCTCTGAAAGGTTCTTTTCAACTGTTCTTCTGCAGCTTTACACAAAGAACCCTGTCTGGCACACAGACAGTGTTGTACAGCCAAAGCCAGTGTTCTTCCAAACAACTTATAAAAAAGTGAAGATGTATACAAAATAAAATATAGATGTGACAGTCTATGATTTACATGTCAAGGGAAACGAATTGGAAAAGCAATTAGCTCACAGGAATGCTGCAAGTAAACATTGTTAAGAGTTTCAAAATATAGCCCATATACGGACAATACGCTGCAAAACAGCCCATTTTGAATGCATTGTTTTGTGATGTCCAAAGAATCAAATACATTGTCACAAATTCACCAGTTTAACTGTTAATTCATGTTGAAGTCAGTCCACATAGCTTTTTAAATGAGGCACAATATTGGCAATTAAAATAAAGGCCTTTTACATACATGATTCATCTAAAAGTATCAAGACGTCTCTTTCCGTCTCTTCGGGAACATCCTGACACAGGACACATAATCTCTATAGGAAAGTACTACCAATAGAGTAATGGACCTTTTGGGATGTAAGTAAGTTAGTAATGCAAACCTAATTATCCAACATTAGTACCTGCCACTGCTAAACATGAAAATGGTCACATAAAAGTGCATCATCACTGTTGTGGCTACATGAATGAGAAGAAATGGCTCCTCTAAGCTTTAACCTGAAAGGTCTTTCTGGTACCCTATAGTAATATGAATCACCAATGAATTAGCCATAACACAAAAACTATTGGTGGGTGAAGTGATTGACATTGATTTCTTCGGTACAATGGCGCCCTTCAAGTGGATAAGTGAACAGTCAGTTCTCGAAGTTCATGTGTTGGAGGAGTAAAGAGCAAAAGAGTAATGGGAACCCCAGACCTGTTGTGCGTGGGGAGCGAAGGCCAGCCTGTATGGTCTGCTGCCCCAGAACAGCTACTGTGGCACTGTAAGTTGCTGGAAAAAACCATGCTGGCTATGATAGAAAGGGTCAGAATTCACAGCACATAACTAGCTGGGTATGAAGCTGTGTAGCCACAGAACAGTCAGAGTGCTTATGTTGATCACTATCCTTCGCTGCAAGCACCTACAAAGGACGGGTGTCTTTAAAAAATCAGCAAGTAAAAGAAATCAATGTTTAAAATAAAATTGTTCTGTGGATTCTTTTCTTTCCAGCTAAGACAAACAAAGCCTAGTATAGGTGGAAATGCTGACACAGTATGACCAACTTGCCCAAAGTAAATGTGGCAGTAAATTACATTTCTTATTGGATAGCGGAGGCAGTTTTTTCCTCAGGAGTGATGGTAAATTAATCTGGATGAAGAACGGAGAGTGAAGCAATCTGGTAGAGTGCTGCCGAGTGACGCAAAGTCACCGTCCACCTCTCTGATCCAATATTCATGGCTGAATACAAACAGGAGATCCTTTTAAGCTGCGAATATCCGAATGTTCAGATCTCATGGTTTCAAAGGTTGCCTGTATGGGAAGGTGGGTATTTGCTATATACTTATAATTCTGGATATTTACACTTGTATCAGTGTTGATTGTTCTAATGGGAAACAAATGGAACTCTAGTCCAAAAACAAGAACAGCTCATGACAAACTTACGCTCATAGATGCTGGTTGTACTAAACAGTTTTTTTTCACTCACATTGGGTTTCGTGGCCTAGTGGGTATGGAGATCAGAAGGTTGTGGATCGAAATCCCACTGATGTTCCCATTGAGCAAGGCAAGGTACCATCCCCACACACACTGCTCCATGGGCGCCCCTCACTGGTGGCAGCCCACTGCTTCACTTGGTGAATGGGTTAAATGTAGAGAAAGAATTTCACACTGTTCACACTGTGTGCTGTCGTATGTTCACATGTGACTATAAGGGACTACTTTACTTTACTTAAAAATATTTCCACTGGTGTAGTTGCTCAGTGTTTTTCTGATTATCTATGCAAATGCCTCACTGATGTCAAACTATAGTTTGTGTTCTAAAGAAAACACTTTTAAATATGGTCCCGAACTGAAAAAGTTATCAATGAGGTTGTATTTCACACAGTTTAGGCTCTCCAGGTTGAAAAAAAGTGAAATTTGAAGTAATACCACTTAGCCAGGATGCAGGATATTACGAAACAATCACAGAGAAGTAGGTGGAACTTAACAGAATACACATGAGATCAACATTATTGATGAATTTTAGAATGGTTTGAATGGTTTGAAATCAAGCAATTTTATATGAATAATTAATAGTCCAGATCCTAAACAGAGTAGTAAGAAGTACAGCACCCTATACTGCAAACAACTTGAGAAAATACAGCTCTTCTTTATTTCCAGAATGACAGGCTGCAATTAGGCTACATCACTCTTAAGAATGTGTGAATGTGTGTGCTTCATTCATTTCATACTTGTATAGGGGCCCTTGGTTTTTCAAAGGTACAAAGATATTGTGTAACGGAAAACAAACAGTTCGATAAAGTCCCTTGCATGAAATAAGCCGACTGAATCTGTTCCATTGTACAGGGATGGATAATGCATTCATAGTGGTCCACACTCAACTTCTTTCCTTTTGGCACCCTAATTTGTTCAACACATTTAAAGTTCCCTCAGTGGAGAAGAACAGCAACCTCCTGATTACACCATCAAGCAAGGTATACATGTGCAGCAGATGTTGGTCTGCATGTAGTTGTGTACTCAAAGGGAGTGACCCATGAGGCATGAGGGATGTGCCCCTCTCTTACAATCAGCATGGTCCAACCCATGACCACTCTCTGACCACCATGCTGCCTCTGCAAATCATGTGTATGTGCAACACTTTCAAGATTGCATCATATACAACCACACTAGATTTCAATGTTATAGATAAAGAGATGAATAAACAAATAGGCGCTCAACTATGCATCAAAGTAACTGTTCTGATGATCAGGTCAATAACTAAAAACATAGACTTGTATTATCAATTGTAAACAGTTGATCATACCACTGAATGGCACTCTAAGTTCTCACAAATCAACAGGAACAGCACGAAAGCAGAGAAAGCAAAAGCTATAAGGACTTACGTGTCTTGCGGCTGATGTGGGTCCGAGCTGGGGTGGTGATGGGCCTTTCAGTGGATGGCTGCTCCTGGGTCCACGTTTGGGTGGAATCGTTGAGAACAGTGGGGTTGGATGGAGATGGGCTGGAGGTCGATGTCCGGCCATTGGAGCTGGAGGTGAAGGCTGTTGTGGTCGTGGTGGTGAAGCTGGGGCCACGTGTCCCGAAGCGCTGGGTGGTGCTTTTCTGGGTCACCTGACTGCCTGATGCACCACTGCCCCTCTGGGATGTGTTGGGAGGTGTCCCAGACCGAGTTTTGCCACGCACTGAAGTGGTGAAACCAGGGCTGATGGAACTGACTGGTCCACTGGTTGTTGTTGTAGTGGTGGTGGTGGTTGTGTCAGATCCCTTGGGGAAAGCACTGGGCTTCGACAAGAAGATGGGATCCTGCCCGATACCCTTGGCGTCCACCAGATCTGTGGGCACATAATCCCTCACAGAGCCCACCACAATCCACTTGAGCAGCATGAGGCTCAAGCCCAGGCCAATGAAGCCAATCAGAAGAGGCACAGCACACAGCCAGGTCTGCTGCCGGGGCCAGAAGGCACACCGCAACGTTCCGGCATGCTCGGGGGCCTGGGCCTGCTGCTGCCGGCTGCTTGAGGCCCCAGTACTCTCGGGCTCCTCCAGGATCACCACCCCCGAGCTGGTGGTCACTGCTCCGGAACTTTCACTCATGACCCTCTATGGGTCAACCCCTGACCCGGGAGATCAGCAGGCACGGGAAGCTCCAGACACCAAACATCAGGGCGTGACAAGAAGAAAAAGAAAGCAATCCCACAATGGCCACACACTCAGACAAGTACACACAAACACTCTTTAACCCCTTAAACTCAGTATTCAGTTATATCTAACGGTTTTGTACCCTACAGCCACAATGAATTATTCAAAATGACATAAAAAAAACTACTCTGTAAAGTAAACAGTTAAGTGAGGAACGGAATCTGCACCCACTGATGGTTCCTTAGTTTAGGGGGTTAAAGCACAGGTGCAGGATGACATACACACATACTCACAAACACACACGCACACACTCACACACTCGCGCACACACACACCCTCACACAAACGTACACACAAACGTACACACACCCAGTAGAATTCCGGAGGTTGGAAAAAAAGCGGGGCTTGCAGAATCCGACACGGGATGATCCTCTAGTCCAGTTCCAGTTCCAAGACGCAAGCTAGTTGCAGGTCCAAGGGAGAAGCGGGTGAGAGGCAGGGAAATAAGCAAGATGCTGAACGGAGGCAAAAATGCAGAAAGCAGGGCGTATGAGTGTGCACAGAGGCTCTCAGCAGCTCCCGATGCAGTAGCAACACCCCTCTATTAGTGCCCCTCAGATCCCTCTTTTAGAACAGATGGCGCCACCAGTGAAAAAACATCCCTCAAATTTCACGCCCTTTTAGAGCTTTCATAGTTTTCTTTAGAAGCAGGGGGCTGTCAGAATTCTCCTTTTTCCAATGTCTCATTGGTCATTTGTCTCCTGTCTCGACCAGCGTCTCTCCTTAGCCCTCGCTGACTCAGCTCTGCATGTCCCAAAGAGCTGCGATACCTAGCGTCCCCCTGCCAGGGCAGGACCTCCTACAAATAAGCGCATCATCCATATGGGGTGGGGTGGTGGTATAGGGGAGTCAGAAAGATAATCAAGCTCTTACAGCCCTGTTTCTGTGGAGGCAAAAGCCAAATATCCAGCAGCAGAAGAAACAATGGTAGCTATGGCAAGGTTGTAAAAGGCAGTATTGTGTCCACAATCCACTGGGATGAGGAGATAAAATCCATTCTCCCGCTCAAGCAGCTTCTAGTGCTCCCTTCCCGTCAGTCGTCGATGCAGCACAGAGCAAAGAGCGTGCTGTTACATTCCGCCACTGCGAGAGAGAGGGAGAGAGAGAGGGAAAGAGGGAGAGGGAGAGAGAAAGAGGGACAGAGACAGAGAGAGAAAAAGAGCAAGAGAGAGAGAGAGAGAGAGAGAGAGGCAGGGAGGGGGAGGGAGAGCGCTGGAGACAGGAGGCATAAAAGAGAGATAGAAAGGACAGACAGAGAGAGAGAGGGAGAGAGACAGAGACAGAGAGAGAGAGAGAGCGAGAGCGAGAGAGAGAGGGGGGAAAATTGAATATCTCAGGTCTCAGCTCCACATTCCATCTCTCTCCACTGCAGCTGCTGTCCAGTCCTGAATTCAAGAGTCCTTAATTACACGTCTTGAATTTGTTTGTTTTCTTGCTTCTGTCTTTCTCTGTCCCAGGACCAGCCGTTATCTCCTGGGGGGCTGAACCCAGCACTGGATGCTCCAGCCTGACAAGCACAGACGCTGCTGCCAGTGTTGATGCCGCTGCTGCTGCGACTGCCGCTGATGCTGGGAGAATGAGAGAGAGAGGTGGGTGGGGGGGGGGGGGGGGTGAGAGAGAGTAACAGTGGAGGATCAAAGAGAGAGCAAGGGAGGGAGGGAGGGAGAGAGCGGGTGAGAGAGTGAGAAAGGGGCTGAGTG
>JBBPDB010000146.1:20613129-20627448 GCA_037974465.1 Brachypetersius altus
TTCTTTCACACACACATTTAATTCACATTTATTTCATTTTGTAAAGCTGCTTTGTGACAATGACCGTTGTTAAAAGCACTATATAAATAAAATTGAATTGAATTGACACACAGGTCAAGCTTCTTGTCAAACAAGTTTGCATAAAAACAAAATGTTGTATTTATAAGTAAGAAGCTGTCATTCAAAAGTACACTGGGAAAGTGACTGGTAGTCTGCACAGTCCAGAGCAGCTGGTCTCTGAATATTCTACTGACAAAAGTGGACTTTGTTTCTACATTATGCATGAACATTTAAATATTTGCTTCTTGATTCTGGCTGGATGTATTCACATTCCCCTGTATCTTTACAGGTAGTACCTCATTTAGGAGAACTGACAGACAGCTATAGATGCATATTACAGCAAATCATGAGCTGCACATTACAAATAAAAGGGTGCCTTCAGAAATGCTAAAACCATCTGTGACCAGTGGTCAATGAGAGAACAACTGGCCTAGTTCTCTCTGGGGATGTGGGAAGGCCCCCATTACTCATTGTGATGCAAGGCAATGTTGGTGTTTGCTGTCTGACTGAACAGAACTGGCAGCTGAGCTGTCCAATGACAGAGGCAGTTTGAAAAAAAAATGTGGTGGTACTTCATTGGAGGAAACATGCACTAGCCTTCGTCCAAGCTAGCAGATGGGACTAAGCAAGTCTAAAACAAGGAGAAAACTGGATAAAATATCAAGTGAAAGGAAGGATGTGAGGGAAAAATATAAAAACACCACTGTCTGAACAATACCTTGTATCACAATACCGTGTTTATTTCGTGTTTATAATTTTATTATATAATGTATTATATTAAATTATTTATTATTTCATTAATATTCTTTCAAGCGTTTATTAAACATTTTTGTAATAAGAATTACTTGGCTTATTTCTATTGGTCCTGACATTATGTTCTCCTCCAAGTGTGTTGAGTCGTCAAGTGACATTGCATTGGCAGCAGTTAGCAAAGATGCAATGACATTTTATTTGTCTTAGAGAAAGTATAAGGAAGCCTTACCAGCTTGACAACATTACGTGGATGGAAAAGGTTACTGGGTGGAAAAGATTATAAATCAACTGGAGAGGAAACTGGTAGGGGAAATTCTTTGATTCAGTTTGAGTTAATACAGTAAATTAACTACTTATTTACAGCATAATCAACTGTAACCTTTTATGGCATGCATTTGCTTCCATAGAGTGAAAATAAAATGGTTTATTATTAACATTTATTATGGACATGGAACCATTAAAGCCAAGATGTTTTACCACCTACATGACTACTGAAGTAATACTGAGGCTTTCAAGCACACATTAGGCCTGAACCATACCCCTGTCACATGTAGAACACTTTCATATCTGACAGATCATTGTATTCCTAGAGGCTCGTTTCTGCTTCAGATCCTACATGCATACAACAAACAAACAGTCTGTAGTTCCTCTGATGGAAGAGAGGCTGCTATTAGCAAGCAGCTGCCCTGATGGACTCGTCACACACCACACCACTCCTGCATTATGCATTGCAGAGGACTACAAATAGATTCCTCCTTCTCCCAACTCTCGTTGCACTTCCTTCCTGTCTTTTTCTTCCTTACTTTTTCTCCCACCCACACACAAAACATACCTTTCTTTCCCTCTCACTGAGTCATTAAGCAGCCTCTCCCGGTATCTAAGAATGGCCTTTCAAGTGGCTCAGAATGGATAAATGAAGTCCTTGGCACATCACATGACATATTTCTTCACTTTGATCTTTGAGAGGTTCCTTACAGGCCGAGCGGCGCAAGAAATGAAGAAAAGGCTCCCAAAATGGAAAAAAGCTACTTAGGAAAGTTGTGAATGAGGCCACTTTTTGTCCATAAGCCCCTTCTCTCTTCCTTCTTGGAGCAGCCCCTAAAAAAGCGAATGTAAATTTTTAATGCCAGCAAAGTCTCATGCTAGCATCTTCTGCAGTGCACAGGGCATTATGGAGGCCAACTGGGTACAAATTGCTGAGGCCGGTTACAAACAACCAGGGAGGCTTTTCCAGACTTTGTTGCCAAGTATCAACTTTATAGACTTAGCAGTGGTGTCCTTTGGGCCTCTTGCATATTTTAAGCTCTTACTTGGGTCTGGTGTACGGTGTCCCAATTCCGAAAGTTTCTCCAACTCCGGGCCATTGTCATGTAATATTCCCTCTCCCACCTCATTCCTAAAATTAAGTCATAAGACTTTGTGGGTGCCACATTAACCTTGACCAAAGCCACCCACCATATTTTCATCTGTAGATTTTTTTTACTTGTATGCGAGTTAATACAGAGTAATTTTAAATAATTTTACAAAAATAACAGTTGGTAGTGATAGCGCAGCTAGACAAATCAACCATATAAACATCACCAGGGCAGATGGTGGCCTGGTGGTTATGGAATTTCACCTGGGATTGGCAGGTTGTGTCACGACAGGGGGGTTAGTCCACTGTCGTGCGCTACCTCGGGGCAAGGAACAGGCAGGAAGCCAAGGTTCCATGCTGGTTTGACTTTATTTACAAACGAAACAAAATCAGGAACAGAAACTGGCACGAGGGACGCTAGAAACATGAACAGGATAACTAGGAATCAGGATACAGACAGGGCATAAATCAGGCAGAACACAAACAGAACTTAAATACAGCACATAATCAGTGGGCAAAACACAAACAGGTGAAAACCGGAAACAAGGAGGAAAACGGAACAGAATACCAAAATAAAAGACCCAAAAACAACAGAAAAGCAGTGGCCCCTACTGGCCACTGACCGAACCATGACAGGTTGTGTGTTCAAATCCCAGGAAAGCCAATGGTATCACTGTCAGTGGTATTCTTAAACAGATCTATGTGTTCACTCATTACTTTAATCCCAGGATAAGAATTACTTGGCTTATTTCTATTGGTCCTGACAGTATGTTCTCCACCAAGTGTGTTGAGTCGTCCAGTGACATTGCATTGGCAGCAGTTTGCAAAGATGCAATTACATTTTATTTGTCTTAGAGAAAGTACAAGGAAGCCTTACCAGCTTGACAACATTACATGGATGGTAAAGCGCTGATTTATTTAATCTATGGGATTTAATCTATTTAATTTCACAATATTAAACAATTCTATAATCTGTCACCTGCTTTTTTAGCTCTTTACAATCAGCCACAGTTTTCTTGACAGTGTTGGCAGATTTTAAATGCATTCACAGCATTCCTGGTTTCCAGGTAGAATCTAATGACAGCACTAAGTAGAGGAATATGCATAAAGCTGATCGAACTCATCATGCATGTACATGCACACATACACACACATACACACAGAGGTACACCACAAAGGCTGTCCCATTAAGAGAAGAATGTTAATACAGTTGGGCCAGCATCACATTTCCCCTGCAGGTAAGGAAAGCTCAGAAAGTCGTGGTATCGGCTGGCCTCAGAAGGCACCAGAGGAAGTGGAACGGTTGGGAACAACACTCTGACTGGCAGCCTGTAAAGAGCAAGCATGTAACCTAGTGCCATTCTCACATTGAACTGTCAATAAAATGACCTCCCTGCAGCAACTAGGCAGTGCAAAGGCTGGAAAAATAATACCTTAACCTTCTACGAGCTCCATAAACAACCGAAACAGGATGATTGCAACAACATGGATTATAGAATAGAGGTAGGGGGATGGGTGGCCTCTCATGTATAAAATCTTTAGTCCTTCACATATGTTTAGAGTATGTGAATTTATTATCAGTCCATTCTTTTTCACTGGTATACTTTGGCAAATAATAAAAGCATGGTGTAAATGCTTCTCACTAGTAACATTTGGAAGCAAATGAAAAGTATAGGCTCTCTACTTTCTTATCAAATTTGATTATAAGTGATGAAATTTTATTTTATTTTAAAAAAGGTACCATGTTTGTCTCTTCTTGATTTCATAAAAAACATAATATTAGTCCTGAAAATAAATCAAATGTAAATGGAATTAACTGCAAGGTAACTATGTAATGATATTTAATGGTATAAATTAACATAGCTTATAGGCCTACTCATTACAGTTAACACTTAACCTATTCTTTTTTTTGTTTGTTTCTGCTTGATTTGGATTTATCGAGGATGGATTTCCCCCCAAAAAATATCTTAGCATTCAGATGAATGTTAAATGCTATAATGAAAAACTCTCTCTACCAGTTCAGATCATCTTAATACTATTAAACATTTGACTTTTGGGAAACTAATCACAGACTACAAGTACTGCCAAACTATCATAGCTTTATAGGCACAGGTTAAATGCCCTGTGCATTCCTGATAGCAAAATGTACAAAGTAAAACATTCACTGGCTATTTTACCTGAAAAATCTACTTCACTCCATTCTTCAATGAAATATTACCAGATATTACCAGATATTTGGGTAGAGGCCCATTCTCAGCACAGCAGTGACAATGGCATGGTAATACGTGTCGTGCTGTTAAGAGTGTATCAGGCTCAGCAGTGATGCTGGGTTGTTTTTTTGCACATGTCAGTGTCAAGATTGAGAACAGTTACCCACCAAATTGCCAGCCAAAAGTGGCTTTGTGTGATAAAACGCTAGAAGAATGACACATACAAAGTGTGGCAATGAGGAAATTCTGCCTAAAAAGGTGGCCAGTCAGCGCACAAAGTTTAAAACCACTTGCAACACTAACAGACTAGTATGCCTTATATACTTTAACCAACACGACAATGGCAGGATTGCTATGCTATGAATGTTCTATCGCCCAAACAATATGGTCCTAAGTTGGTCAACTCTCATTGATGAATGGGGTACAGGGGGAGCTGCTTAATAGCACATACAAACATCCAAAGTGCACCGATGTAGTAGGTGTCAATTATAGTAAATTACTTGTTTAGCAGAGGAAAAGAAAATGATAAGCAATTTCTTTAAATCTAATCCCAAGTCCAAGTAATGTGTCCATTTCTGCAAAATCAGTAGCAGGGGATATATTCGAGGGAAAACACTATCTCTTCCACTGTCACCCCTTTATAATCTGCCAGCCGGTTGGCCTTTGGTCATTGTTAACAGAGTTACAAGGGTTACCAGATGTTCAACAAACAAGCACATTTTCCAGCTCATTCCTCTGAATAGGTCAAGGTGATGTTATTATCTGCATTCAAATCATTCCATGACTGTATGCCAGACATTTTCATTCAGTCAAAGAGAGGCAGCATAAAGACACTTTGTTAGTGCAACATCAAATTTATGGCGACATATTTTCAGACTGAAGGTTAACCACCCACCTTGGTTCAATTCATTGCTTTACCCACCCACCCACATGATGAGTCATCCACCCTGAGCACGTCCTAACACTGTGCTTTTAATAAATCTGCAGTTTGTTCTGTCATTTTAAGGATCTTTAATTGTTTGTTCTTGTTTCCTTTGTTTGTACCTCAGCTGCTTCTTTTAAAGAAATGATGAATCCCAGAAAGACATATGAGATGTCCTTTACTGCAATCCTATCATCAGCTGACCATATACAGGATTACATGACTACACAGTTTTACTGGTTGACTTGTAAATAAAAAACATAGTCAGGTGGTTGACTAACCGTTTTAAAAAGTCTTTTAGACGATCTTGAAAAATATTGTTGCATTAGTTTGCTATTGGGGCTGGACTTCCAGCCCCAATAGCAAACTAATGCAACAATGCATGGACAAAAGTATTGGGATGCCTGACGATTACGCCAACAGGGACTTTTCTGACAGTACATTCAAGTACATAGACTTTAATATGGAATTGGCCCCCTTTGCAGCATAACAGTTTCCACTCTTCATGGTTTCTATCCACAAGTTTCTATTCACATTGTATATCTCAGTTGTGATGTGTGCAGAAAATTTGCTGCTGCATTTCAGTAAGTTTCAGCCCAAGGCACTCTGCAAACTAAAATCACAGCCACAGCCTTCTTACAAATTCTTTTTAATGTCTATTCACCTGAGGACAATTTATTGTTTATTAAGCTAAATTTCGTTTATTGTTCATTAGAAGCTAACAGTTGCATCTCGCACTGAACATCCTTTTGAAGTGAGTTATTAATTTAATCACAAACCTTCATACTATCGCATTTTAAGCACCTACATGGTTTAATGTGGGGGGGTTTGAAATCTATTCAGACCTTTGAACCTGTATTTCAGAATGGTTTTATATAGTGATTTTTTCTCACTAATGAAGAAATTTGTGTTTAGCAGAAAAAATGGCTTCTGTTCTCACCTCCTCCCTCTTCCATCTTTGGAATCTTTGTTTCTTAAAATACATTAACATGTTCTGATTTTTTTTCACCAATTGTGCATGTTAGTTATTTTTTCTTTATATATTGAAACATAAATGTGCTGCTGTGCAAAAAATTTCATATTTGACCATGAAACTGTTGTCCAAAAGCATAAAACTGGCAATTCATCAGCAAATAAAAAGAAATTGTGCTCTTCTAAGTTTGTACTTGGAAATTAAACAAAACACATCATTTGATCATTTGATCATGTAAATTGAATACTATGCTCATATGATGCAAACGCTCTACATTTTCAGAAGATTCAAATCATGCAGGAAAAAGTTAAAAATACATTGCAAATGAAGTTGGAACACATTTCATATCCAGGATCTTTCATATTTATGGTTCTTAAAAGAGGTGGTCAAATCACAAGGCAGACACCCCAACAAGATATTATTACAAAAATAGATGTGTTTAACTTTGTACATGTGTGCTTCCAACTAAAATGACATTCTTATATCTAGATTACTGTATTAAATTTACACCAAATAGATCAATATTAAAGGAAACAGCAATCAGTTTTATGTCATTCTTACATTCTTACAATCAGTCCAAACGTTTGAGCGCTGGATTAGGTATATGCTTCTTGTTCTTTTATGTTATGAATGAAAGTAATTGATGGCTTTTGTTTTTAATGGTATTGTCGTTTCCTGCTGTCATACTGTGCTTCCCACCACGTTATTAATTTTCTCATTTGGCTCCAGATTGCTTCCCTTCATCTGCTTCCCTCGAGCAGATCCTTTCCCACCTCTCCTAAACACTACTGGCTTATCACATTCATGTTTTAACTGTTTATTCCTACACCCACTGAATCTGAAGAGGAAAAAAAAAACTTTTTTTCCAATTAACTTCACATTGATGTACTTGCACAATGGTGAGGCTTAACCTGGAACCAAATTCTATTTAAGAGTTGAGCATGAAGTGCCAGAGATGGCAACGTGTGCTCCAATGATGGTTTCACCTGAGTGGATTGTTTGTATGAAGAATCAGTCAAGCATCACCAACACAACAAGCTTGTTTAGCCTCTCTAGGTCAAAAAAGCAGATTTGCTCTCAAAAAGGTCATAAAAGGTGTTCCTTTGTTGTATTTGCTCACTAGGACAGAACAGAACATTACTTTAAGCTTTCAAAGTCGAAAGGAATGGTAATTCTTATTTAATGCTTACTTAGCTACATGGTCTATGTTACTGTTAGGTGGCTACACAGGTGGCTATGGCTATTATCACGTGTTCTCAAGGACTCACTTGGGTTAAATGTGGTGTGTTGGTCCAGGTGAAGAATTAACCTCTGATATTTGTATGGAGGGTAGCATCCACTAGACTATATCAACCTCTATTCAATGGTTTTTCAACATGCAGTCATAGAAATGCAAACTAAGTTGTTCAGTGCAGTTTAATCTGAAACGGTTAGAGGTATAACAACTAATTGAATCTTTACAGTGGTGGTGATAGGAACCAGAGATCAAAGAATCTATTTAACTTATTATCTAAAATGACAAACCACCCACCTATATTATTCTGTTTGTACCTCTCTGCCAAAACCCCCCAATCAAATAACTATGTCTCAAAAATGAGACAGTATAATAAACCTTATGTGTTCTTTCTTTCGGGTAAAGTAAAAAAAAAAAAAAAAGTTTCAGACAGACATCTGGTTTCCAGCACCACACTGTGCCAGTTCTGATATGGTACGTTCCTCTAGAATGGGGTCTGTTCACATCTGACCAGCCTCAATGACTGTGTTTGAAGTAACCATATGATAATATGGAAAAATCAGTGCAATGTCCGTTTAGCTGAGCCAGCAGACTGTGGCTATATTTGGCTCCAGAGCAACTTCTTATGCAATATAGGTTTCAAGTTTGTCAATATGTGCATACTGTTTTCAAATGGACATGGCGATTTTAGAATATGCATTGTGCTAATTTTTGAATGGGCATTGTGTTATTTCTAGAAGAACCTTTGTGGTATTTTTTAGAAGGGATTTCTCTAAAACTGACAGAATGGGTATTGTGTCAGTTTTAGAGAGGGTATTGTATTATTTTTTCAATGGGTATTTGTTCTTTTTAGAATGGGCATTGTGTTACTATTGTGTTTGTCCATCTTTCTCCCTGTGATGGAGTGGCAACCTACCCAAGGTGTTTATTTGCCTTTATTTGTCTTTTGACTACGGGATTAGGCTCCAGCACCCCTAAGCCCCTGGCTAGTATAAATGGCTCACGGATGAATTGTGTTATTTTAAAATTGTGGGATTTGTGGTATTTTTAGAAAGTCCACTGTGTTATTTTAGAGAGAGCATTGCATTGTTTTAGATTAGATATTGTATTATGCTTTGAAAGGGAATTGCGTTATTTTTAGAAATTTTTAGTATTGTTTTTCGAAAGGGAGATTTCTTGTTATAAGAAAGAGCGTCGTGTTAATTTTAGAAAGGGTATTGTGTTATGTTTAGGAAGGGCACAGGAATGGGAATATTTGTGTAGAAATGTTAAGTTAAAGGCTAACATAAAGCATAAGAGAAATAGTATGTAGCGCCTCTTGAGGACAAATGGGGCAATAACCCACAGGGTATGCAAATACACACATCCTGACGTGCCTTCACAATTCTGTGCATGTACAGGTATTGAATATTGAGCCACGCTGCTTCAGTTGCAGCTGCTAAATTATGAATGCACTTTTGAATATTTTGCCGTCGGCTGATGTCCCTGCAGTTTTCGGATTAGTGAGCTAGTCTATCTTTCTCAGGTGAAAAACTTGTTGGCGCAAATAAAACTGTATTAATCCAGACTTTGATCTGCAGGCTGGACACAGTGCTCAAGTAAATAATGAGGAAACTCCCACGCTTTTCTCACCACTAGTCACCCTGCTGTGCACCGCTCTCAGGTTGCAAGGCAATGTCACCTGCAATCCTGCTCATTAGAGCAGGCAGACACAAACACGCCCAGTCGACACAGCACCCGACTAATGAACCAGGTCCAAAGGCACACACACTCTCACACATACAACAAAGCACAACTAATTTATTGTTCCAGCCCCTGCTTCACTTTCTCTTTCCCTATGGATCCTATACAGACACGTGCAAGCGACGCAGAAGGTCTGCCTCATGCAGCATGACCCCTTAATGTCAAGGCGGCACTATTTTAGCTCGTGCTGATAATTGGATTAGGAATATTGCATCAGTTTGTCAAAATGCCCACTCCACCACCACCACGCTTGATGAAAGCAGATTTGTGCAGTCACGACTCGCAGATAAATTAGTGTCAGACACACAGCACACGGCTGCTCATGCCATGAATCACAAAGGCTTTTTATAGCCAACAAGTACAGTAAAAGTGAATGGGCAGCCAGTGCCTCAGCAACAAGTGACAGCAGCCAACAGCCTCAGTAACGGCCTCCTGCTGACCCTGTGCAGCATGGAGCATGTGAGAAAAAGAAAGGGGCTTTTCAGATTGTCATATTCGATTGTAAAGATTAGAAACGGCACAGGGCCAGCTCCATTATTACCGAATACTAAAGTTTTAATACCAATGTAGGATTTTTTCAACTTTAAAAACTAGCTTGAAAATGAGCTGTCATAAGTTAAGTTGAGACACTCAAGTTTGTGCACCCTGGATAAAAGACATTTTTGATGACTTTCTATGTAATCTTCTAGAGAGAACACACAAACTCATGTTTAAGTTCATTTTTGCAAAGATGTTTTTTTTCCACTTCCATATACTATCCCGGCTTTAGCTCCAATAGTAATACTGGTAAATTCTCTAGAAAAACCTTAATTAAGCCCAATCTTTTGTAAAATGGTATTTCAGGGAATAAAAAATATCAAGGAACATCCTGGTGTGCCATATGGCACCTTTCTGTCCCCGTTCAGTCACATGGCCACTTTTACAACCCAGGGGATACACAGAAAAGAGAACACACATGTACAAATGGGAATACGGCCTCGACATGCCACCGGTTCTTCATGTTTCTAGTGAGGTACACTGTTATTAGATAACTGTTGATGAAATTGTTGTCGACGACGAGACAGAGCTCAGCTTCACATTAGTGAAAATTAAAGGCCATGCTAATAACAGTGGAACTCATTGTATTTTACAACAGTGTATGATTTTTTTGGAATACATAAACGATTACTACCTTACTTTTATTTGTAATACACATACATCCATTCATTATCTACCCCCATTTTTAAGCCTATTGTCACGGAAGGGGTGGCTAGTCCTCCTCAACCGTGAGCTTCCTCTGGGCACTGGTAGGAATCGAGACCAAGGTTCCATGCTGTGAGACTTTATTTAGAAAAAAGCAAAAAAAAAGCCTGGCGCAATGGCCGCAAGAAAAACAGAAAAACAGATACAGCTCTACACGCGGGGAAAACGAGGGCCAAAATGAGGCGATGGACCGATAACCAGAAAGAAACACAAACAGGACTAAATACACCAAGAAATCAGGAGACTAACACAAAACAGATGTGACACAAGCAGAATGGAACAAAAATCAAAATAAAAGTCCTCAAACACGAACAGAGACAGAACAAAAACAGAACCACCAAAAGGCAACAAAAAAGCAGTGGCCTTCACTGGCCACTGACCGTACCGTGACACCTATCAGCGAAACCGGTGAAACACAGGTTGCCAATCCATTGCAGGGCAGACACAGACAACCAATCACCCCGCCCCCCTTGTTTGGCATATCTTTGGACTGTGCAAGCAGTACATCCAGCAGAAACCAAGTCAAACTCTGTTACAAGGGGCTTTTATCTGTAAAAGCCTTACGATTCCCCCAATCTTCCATTTGTTTTTGGAATCTTGGAATATTGTGTAACCTTCAGAACCTCCTAACCAGTAGCATTCTAACTCTTCTCTTTCAAACAGGCCACCCACCACTGCCTTCTTTCAGAGCCCAACCTGCGGTACAACGTTGCTTTCAAAAACCTTGCTTTTCCAGTAATTTCTGTTATAAATAAACTGGCCCTCCAGGGCATTTTTCCAACTTCTTTGTGTTCTGCCTAGCATGGGTCCTAGAAAGTGTTAGGCAAGTCATTTTGTTTTCTTTTTTTATGAGAATGGAAAACAAGCTACAGAAAATACATCCATTCTTCACCAGTTTAAGGCAATATACAATACAGAGTAAAAATACCAACACTATAAAAAGCAGAGCAAGAGGGAATACAGGCACGTTTTTATTGAATGAGAGATGAGTGTGAAAGAACAAGAACCATCTATGATTAATCAACATATACAGCTATGGATAAAATAAGAGACCACTGCAAAATTGTAAAAAGATCATATTTTTATCTTTTATGGGTACAAATATTGAAACTAGGGCTGGGCGATATGGCTGAAAACTGTATCACGGTATTAGTGTTTCATATTGGTTGATATCAATAATTATTCATATTTTTTATGACCCATTTAAAATAAGGACCAGGAGAAAAATATATTACATTTAAACATTTTTATTTAAAATTTAACCTTCCTCTGATTATAATCCCTTCAGTTATTAAGAAACTCCAAGCATATTTTGATGTGTTTTTTGCATTACTATTTTTAAACAAAAAAATAAACGTTTTATCGAACACATTTTTTATTGATATTGATCAAATATCTATCACGATACATATCGTTATCGTTTTATTGCCCAGCCCTATATTGAACTGAACAGTTTTGATTACAGCAGTGTTTTTTATACTTTTGTCACATGGTTTTCACACTCAGATTTAAAATAATGGTCTCTCAGATTATTCTGGAGCTGTATATAAGAGCTATTCCTGGAGCATTCCAATGGGAAGCATTTGAAAGCAATCAACCAACCATGGGTGGCAGGGCACAGCTAAAAGATAACATGAAAAAAGTGGACAAGAACAAGTCAGGAGACTGACACAAAAAAGTCAAAGGCTTTATCAGTCCTTATTAGCACAGTAAAGTCTATAATTAAGAAGTGGAAAATGTTTGGTACTACTAGGACCCTAGCTGGATATGGACATCCCTCCAAAGTAGATGAAAGACAGAGAAAGAAGCTGGTCAGAGAGGCTACCAAGAGGGCTATGGCAGGAATTTATGGCAAAGAGTGATCTTCTTGTGTATGTGGCAACAATATCACAAGTGCTCCACAATTGTGTCTTGTATGGTTGTTGAAAAAAGCAACTCTTCAAAAAAGGCCACATTAAGACCTGACTGAGCGAACTCTTTGGCCTCAACAATACATGATACATCTAGCAGAAAGCCCCTACAGCTCACCATCCAGTGAACACCATAGCTAAAGTAAAGCGTATGTTTGGTAGTATCCTGTTGTGGGGGTGTTTCTCTGCAGCAAGAACCGGGTTACTTTTCAGGATAGAAGGAAAAATTAAATACTTTCAAACTCTTGAAAACCTTCTGCCCTCTTCCAGAAAGTTGTCAACGGGAAGATGGTTTACCTTCCAACAAAACAATGACCTGAAGCACACAGCAAAAGTGATCAAAGAATCAAAGAATGGCTGGAAGTGAAAAAGGTAGTTCAACAAACAATATTATTATTATTGTTTCCAGTGACCATTGCCTTAGTAAGATTCCCTATTATGTTTCTAAGTTTAGTTCAGTTGGTCAGGTTATAGCTATAACGTAGTGTTTTGGTGTAGCACAAATCACTGAATGGATAAGTGGGGTACAAAACAAATGATTTTTAAAAGTCTTTCCTGTTCCGGCGCCCATGGTCAATAGAGTGACACATGAACTAAACTGAATTGCAGCTTTGTTTTGAAGTTGCTGGTTTTGGCTAATAGATAATGAATAGGCTGATCGGCTGGCAGTACCAGCTGGACGGCGTGGCCTTCATGCTGAGCCTGTTATATATCTATGACAGTTATTCCTTTCTATAATCCATGGATTAAAGCAAAAAATAATTCTGTTTTTTTTTGTTTGTTTGTTTTTTGTTTTTGTTTACCAATTGTTCCGTGTTGCGGGACCATACCACCTGCTGATGGAGGCGGGGGGGTGGATGCTAATGGGTTTTGTTATGCCCGATGGCCAATCCAGCGCTGGGTTCGATCCCCATATGGGCCTTTATAAAGCAGTTTCCTCTAGGATCAATAGATTTTTCTGATCTGTACCTTTCTTTAACAAAAGACAGCATTACCAGAACATTGTCTGTCGAAGCTTGTTTCCCCCTACCCCCATTCCCCCCAAAAAAATTCTTTGGATCTGCATCAATCTCAGAATTGAGCTTTAGTGCCATCCATTGACAGAAATCCATGTGCTTCTGCAAACAGATCAGGGTCTTGATCCCGGGAAGAAAAAACAAACTCTGTACCTTTTCAGTATCTGTTGATTTAGTAATATGCAGTCTAAAAAAATTTCCAGTCCAACCAAATCTCCAAGAGAAGAGAGATTTCATGTATTTTGAGCAAAACAGTACAGCAGAGAAAACAGCAGCTGGTGTTTTTAGATTACATTTTGATCAGCACTGACGTGTTGCATCCTAACACAACAACTCTTACAAACTGCAAAACAACCAAGTCACTGTTTAATTAAACTATATATATACATATATATTTTGAAAGTCCGATGCTTTCACCGAAGTAATGCAAGCATTGAGCTATTTAACACAAGTGATCATCCCTCTAACAATGTTAATGCCAAATATCTTTGGTTTTATATTTGATTAGATTACATTAACGTTTAATTTGAGATTTACAGACATATTTGAACTGCAGCTGTGTGACTGTATACACTACATCACTTATTTGTTTAAAGTGTTATTCCACATAGCAGTACTTTAAAAAGAAAGGTGTGCAATACTCTAGTTTTGAATTTTGCATATAACAGTTCAACAATGCTGATAAAGGTATTAAAAACAGTATATTTAAGACAGACTTATTTTAATCAACTGACAGGCCACAGGCCATATACATAACGCTGATAACTAAAATATAGCTTTATTTATTAGTTATCGGCGCTAACATGCTGTGTTAACTCTTATCGGGCGATAAAAAAAATATTGCCGTTAATCTATTCACAAAGTTGGGTTGGGAGCTGGGTCTATACTACGCAAGCTATGAT
>JBBPDB010000146.1:20642629-20658302 GCA_037974465.1 Brachypetersius altus
GCTTGTTTTCTTCTCCTTTAATTTTCTATGCTGACTGACCTGTTGTACGTCGGTCTGTTGAGCGGGGACATTTCCACACCCCGAAACGTGATGCTGAACGAAACGAACTGTGATTGGTTGTTTGACATGTCAGTAAAACGGACTATTCCACATGTGTCCATCGCCTCATTTTCTCCTGATGTTCCCTTCGTGTTCCTGGTCAGTATCCTGTAAATCTGATTCCTGTTCTTTTGGTTTGTAAATAAAGTATCGAGCATGGATCCCTGGTCTCCGACTTGGTCCTTACCCCGAGGTAGCTAAGAGTTGTGGGCTCGCGCCTTCGACTCTGACATATTACTTATGAAAAAATGTATGTAATGCAATCCTGCCTTTAGTAAGTGTTTAACAGCACAGGCAAATACATTTGACTATTCAAGGATAGGCAACAACAGCATTCATAGTCGTTTCACATTATTCTAATAAACAAACAGCTTATCATAACATTATGTTGAACAAGCAAATTATTATTAGACTATTCTTCACCCACATTTAGGATGGAAAAAGATTGTGCATGATTCCTTGAATGGCTCTTTAAACTCATGAAGCATTAAAATAGACTATGTAACCCAGTAACTCTGCTACTTAACATCGACATAACCATGTCATAAACTGGTGCAGCACTGAAAATTATGCGACATGAGCCACTACACTCAAATGCAGCCCAGATTTTGGAGTGTTGCCTTAAATTGGCCACAACTCATAAAATCTGCCCCAGAGCAGTTGGGCTGCATGGGTGGCCACATTTGTATAGGCCAAAAGTCTAGAGCACCTAGCACCCTAACAGGACTCAACACTGCTCCTATCTACCCGCTCTTTAAATCTATGGCTTGTGTTAATGGCATGAATTATCCTCTGATCACCAGCTATGATTCCATCCAGAAGGCAACACAAATGGCTTTGACGTAACAGCCACAGTGTCTGGACACACGTTTCCGTCTTCTCCAGCAGTAGTGGAGCATACTTGAGTCACTAAATTGAATGACTGAGTTAACAGGAAGCAATGGTCTCAAATTACAGCTGCATCCTCAATCCATCCCATCCTTCAGCTCAATATCCACCTCATCCTCCTTAACTGAGGATCTCAAACACAGCAACAAACACAGCAACAACCTCTGCCTGAGCCCGTGTGAAAACAGCTTGGGGCAGCTGTGGGGCCACATTGATTAGAGCGAGGAGAGCAACACAAACACAAAGTACGCTCGAGTGCCTCCTAATGTATTCCATTCAACTACCCTGTGACCTATCTACTGCTCCCTTGCTCGCTCGCTCTCTCTCTTCCCTCCTTTCTCACCCTTTAGAGCTATCCATCTTGCCTCTGTTTTCTGCAATGATTTTTTTATGGAGTGAAGTGCAGTGTAGCGCTGCACTAATTAGTCCAAATGTCAGCACGTCTGTTGTCCGCAGGGGAACTGGCTCGCTTTCTCTCTCTCTCTTTCTCCATCATTCACTTTTCTCTCCATAAAACACCAAGCTGGAATGTGGCTAGCATACTTGGATAACTGGTTACAGGAACAGCCTAAGTCTAAATGCTCTCCACAAACTTCATTTGGTCAACTAGAAGAACATACAGCAAGCGATGGTCAGTTCCAGTCCTGGAGAGGAGCTCTGTCACAGTTTGGTAGCTCCTCTCTTCAAATAGACTAAATGAGTTTAAGATCAGAAGGAAGGGGCAGTGAGGGGGACAAAAGGAAAGAGTGGACAAATGAAATACTGACAGAGATGCCATTAGACTCAGTGAATAAACGACTTTTGTGTAATTTTCTGTGAAATATTCTTTTCTTGCTGAAAAATTAAACTGTACTTGGCAGTTATAAATAAATGGCGATTATGAAAGGAAATTCAAAAGAGAAAGAAAGAAGAATTTCTGACTCCTGTGTGATCAAGGTTTGTAAATAGACTATATGACATTTTGTTCTCACTTGTTTTCAGCCAAATACTTAACAATGACTAGAAAAAGCATGAAATAAGTGCCAAGAGATTTGGATCTCAAGAGCCCAAGCAAGTTGAGCCACGGATTATCCAGGGATACTTTAGCAGTTAAATGAAGAAAATCGTCCTTTATTTCACCATCCCTAAGAGGCTTTCTCTCTCAGGACATCATGCAAAAGTAAGACCACAGTTGCTGATTTTATTGAGCTTTCTTCAGTCTCAATGTACAAGGAGAGGAGCTTGAGCTCAACCTGGTAATGTATCTAAGTGCATGTGGAAAATAATTAATTTCTGGCAAAATATTCCATCAGTACAAACCTTTACTTGTTTTCAGAGGATTATTGTTAAGAATACATTCAGATTTGAATAATTACAGAAAAAATGTAGACGGTTCACAAGGTTGCATTCAAATTCTGTATGTGGGCTGGCATGTACTATATTCTCCTTTCAATGTAAAATCAGCATTCAAAAAGTAATTATTACCACTTAAAGGAATGCTCCAAGGTCAGTTACAGTGGAAATTATATTCAATGTTGTTCTAGGCAACAGGAAAAAAAACATCAGTAATAAACGTTCTATTGCTTCTATTGTTTTTTTCTGTGGAACTGAACATATGGTCACTTTCTGTGGTAACTGAACATATGGGGCGTTTGGTGGCCTAGTGGTTAGGGCATTTGCCCTGCGATCAAGAAGTTGTGGGTTCGCTTCCCAAGACACCTCTGAAGTACCATTGAGCAAGGTACTGTCCCCACACACTGCTCCCTGCGCGCTGTGTTCCTGGCTGCCCACTGCTACACTTGGTGAATGGGTTATGACAGAAAGGATCTCCAGATAAACAGGAGAAGAAAAACAGTTCTTCTAACCATTCTGGCATTTTAGAAGAGTTTCGCTGACTGAGGTGGGTGTAGGATGGTGCAGCGCAATAGACACAAGGTTAAAAGGTGGAGAAAAGTTATGAAGGGGAAATTAAGCATAAAAATACCAGGTAAATAGGAGGGATTTTCTCTCCCAATAGATTCCTTTAGAAATATGGAATCATAGCATTGTCTTAGAGAAGTCATGCAGAATAGATAGGTCTCTGCACTGTGGCAAAATATAGGATAACATGTCTCTGTCTGTTACTGTCAGCTAAGGTTAGCTGAAGGGAATGGCCTGAGATCAGGGGTCAAATAGTATGAACTAGAGAGCAGAAGAGAGTTTAGGGACTTCCATATAAGGGACAGGTAGTCTGAGTGCAAACATAACGAAGCTAATTCAGTAGTAACCTCACACATGTAGCCTTAATAGGAAGGAGTGGTGCTGAGAAAGCGATATCAAGATGAGGTAATACTTAAAGAAGAAGGTGGAATGTTGAATGTTTAATCAAATACTCGTAGTGGCCAGAAGCCAAAAGTGGGTGTTAACTAAGAAAGAGGAGGTGGGTACTGGAAAAAGTCTATAAAGGTTGCAAAGATGGAATTCCGATCTCAGAACAGGGCAGGGTATTTTTTTTCTGTAGAATTCAGTGATTTTGTAAACAGGGTCATTCAGAGTGGTGTAACGTGCAAAGCTGCACTGGTGAAATCAGATGTTAAAATTTCTTCAATGCAAATACTGTTATTTTCATCTGCTATTAAAGTAGTGCTAAATTTGAAACAATGGGTACTATTTTGTCTTACAATGTCCTAAGTCTACCCTTCTTCCTAGACCGTTTCCTATCATGAAAAAAGATACAAAGGCAATGGTACAAATCAAAGATGGATAAATGCACATTATTCAGGATAGCTAAAATGAAATAAGATTTTGTTACATCACATAAGCCTCCATACCTGCTTCACCAATCTAGCTCATTCATTTCCAACGCTGCCGCTGAATAAGAGTGCAATCAGCTGTACCAGGGGTCAGCATGGTTTCTTCTTTCTTTGTCGTTGGGCCAGTCTGTCTGTATGTCTGACTCAGGCCATTAGCATTGTCCTGGCGAGTTGCTCAGTGAGGTTGTCTGGATGGTGAAACCAGGTTTACTTTTGAAATAGTCCTGCACCCGATTTCCCTTCACTGGTGTTGGGGAGCTGATGTCTGAGTTCTGTAAAGTTAAGGGGAGAAACAGTGACATAAAGGCCTAACACCTGAAAAATGTCTGGGCATTATATGTTCAATGAAATAAGTAGAATAAACAATTCAACATTACAAACTTCTAGAAGCTAAAAAGACACCTTGGCTTCTAGTTTATCTGTGTGTATACGGCATTAACCTTTATCTGAAAAATATAATACCCCAACCAACCCAACACAGCTGGAAAACAACTTATAATTGGAGATGTGGAGAGTTGCTTGGCAGGTGTATGACTGCCTGTGCACTTTATTTATACAGATAATGGAATTGTTTTTGTTTCGTACACTCCCAGTCCAATTTATTAGAAACCCCTGCAGTTCTGAAAAATACTTTGAAAGGCATTCTCGCATTGGTTTCCATAGTAACCGATGCATGGCTGAAGAGGGCCAAACCTTGGTAATCCAGTCACATTTATGAGTTTAGAATCTTAACAACTCGAAGATTTCTAAAACACTGAGCTACATTTGTGCTTTTTAGCATCTATAGCATGAACAAAACATGGTGTTACAGTGGAGTGAATTGGTCAGCACATAACATTATAGAATCTTCCAGTGGGTGTGTAGAGGATCCAAATCTATAGCATATAAAAACTGTTAAAAGTTTCAGATCTCTATGTTTAGGCAGCACTTGCCTACTTTCTGGAATATGTATATTCTGATCTGACTGGTCAAACTGAGTTACGCTGGAAACCACTGACAAATGTGGCTTGAATCTGACTGGGAAAACTGATTATATGTTGCTTTTTGCTGTTCGGACGGCAGAAAGTCTGTCCCGCTTAAATCGGACATGTTGAAAAAACGGATTTGAGCAGTCTGTCTTAACTGAGACTCAACTGCCTTTTGTTTTACTCTCTCATGGCAGTAATTGTGTCGGTGTGCTCTATTTCATTCATGTGGAATCTATACACATATTTAAATCCTGTCAAGTCAGATTTATTTGTATAGCGCTTTTGACATTGCCATAAAACAGCTTTACAAAAATCTTGGTCCAAGCGTACAGTAAGCAAACCAGAGGCAAAAGTGACAGGAAAAAAAATTCCCTTTGAGAAAGAAACCTTGAGACCAGGAGTCACTTAGTGACGTTTGTGGACTTAGGGACATGTAGTCATGATGAAAGAGACATTGCCTATTGTTAGACAGATGAGCGCAAGTTAAACAACGGAAACCGGGTAACAATGTTGGAGCTTAATGACAGCCAAGCATTTATTATCCAAAAAACAACACATGAATTGAGTAGAACAGAGTAAATGAGAGTAGCCCCCTAGTCGAGGTTTTCAGTTTCCTCAGGAGGGTGAGTGAGTGAGCCTGCATATTTTTTTTGGTAAAGTTACATTCAGGTTGCATAATATAAAGTGCCCTGACAACGATTTGTAACTCAACTGCTTCAAGTTAAAAATGTCTCAGCTTCATGAAACTATTCTCATGAAATGGCTAATCAATGAGGTCCTTCTGATTGAGATATTTCATGGTTGGTGGTTTTTCATTTTGTAAGCTACATTAGCTGTGATAGAAGGCATTACTAGCCAGCTAATGCTAATGCCTGTTTTGTTAGCTTAGTGTTATTGCGGTTTGAAGAGATAAGACTAATTTTTCCCTCTCTTGTTGGTTTCTAATTTTACACAGAGTAGATTCTGTGGCACAGGAAAGTCTGCTGGTCATATGCAAGCTGATCATATCATGGAACATGATCTGTAACTTATTATGATATTGTTTTACTAGTTAGCATACGTCTCATGTAAACTAAATGCCAGGCTTACTCTGAGTGTTTTGGGGAAACTACCAAACTGGAATGAAATTGAGAACTTCTGCTGTAAATATTGCATGTTTATTGGTTGTGTCTATCAAAATTATTAAAATGAACACAGGTTTCATTAATCTACCACATTGGTGGTGCTAGTTTAGGTTCTCCCACAGCCCACACTAAGGGTCTTAAGTCTTGAGTTGCCAACTCTCTTTCTTCCACTCACTGTGGCCACACACTTATGTTCCCCTTTACCATTCACTTGGATTTCATAGATAATGTTATTCTCAAAACATTTAAAAATAAGCATAGGCACCTCTGTAGGCAAATATTTTCTGACTTTGGGCAGAGAACCACTGGTTTAAATCATAATGAGATTTTGGCTTATTATTGGCCTATTTATGGATTTAGGACATTACTTGCAATAAAACATGATTGCAGACATTACAGATCTAAACTGATCTTAAATACCACTTGCCTCAGTTCAAGACTTAGTGTAATGTCTGAGAAATCAGCCAATGATGTTTGGCTAATTAACTGAAGCTTTTAAGCTCTTAGCATAATTTGCTACACTGTTCAAATCTAATTACACATCCCAATGCATAGGTTGTTACACAACTGCACTTACATTTAAAATATTCATTTTCTGTCAACAGATTTGAGTCTTGTTGCTCATATACAGCTCATCAGCAGTCATCCTTAACCTTAATCCATATATGCCTAGATCTACAGTGATTATTACACAGTTTTATGTATAAATTATAATTATGTGTGTGTAAGAACAAAACTACTACATATAATTTATATTTCACTTGCATTCAGAATCCACAGGTTTAAATCTTTAATCTATATTTTGATGTCAAAAAATGTTGGAATGTTATGGGGAAAAGTTTTGTAGTTTTGGTTTGACAGAATTTCTCTGCTACTTCCATGATCTATGAGTAAAAATCTAAAATATAATAATTTTTCAAAATTATTGCCTTGTCGCTGGCTTTGCTGCAACTTCTAGGAGTGTTGTTTTCTCCATTCTACCAGGCCCAGTGTCAGAGAAAGAAGCAGACAGGCTGGTTCCCTCAGGTCAGAGAAGAGAGACAGAGACAGAGGTGTAATTCTGAGAAACACAGTGCAACTGAATCTGTGGGAGTAAACTCAATAAGAAAGGAAGGATGGCTCCATAGCCCAGGGCCCTCCAGATGCATGGCAGTGGATGGGATCATGGCTACTCCTCATATATGTTCAAAGTATTAGCACACAACACGTTCGCCTTCACCTCTGTCACCATCGACATGGCACCACAGGCAACGTGAAGAAAACTGGGACGGCATAAAAAGGAAAAAAAGGAAAACAAAATCAAGGTGAATCATCTGCATTAATGTTGGAAGGTTAGAACTGACTGTAATGGATCTTAATACAATTTTATGATAATAAAAAGGTGCTAATGTTTCAAATTTTAAAATAGAAAAATTCCTTTGGTTTAACATCACTGAAAAATGACACAGAAATGATATGCTTCCTGTAACTTGAAATAATCATATAATCAAATAATGTTTTCTACATTAGACGAAAGTGAATTCCTGGATCTTCAATCAGTCCATCCATCCATTCTCTGAACCGCTAATCCCTAGCTTGGGCTGTGGGGGGTGTTGGAGCCTATCCCAGCGGTCATATGGTGAAAGGCAGTGATGGGGACTCGAGTCACACTTAACTTGCACAAAGTCTTGTGACTTGACTTTAGACTTTCCCTCAATGACATAAGACTTGACTCGGTCATAAATTGTGAACAATTTTCATTTCATGGAACTATTTATTCACCTCGACCTGGTGTCCCATTACTTTTGTCCAAGGTGAACGGTTTTCAGATAATAAAGGTTTTCAAGGGATTATTGGAAAAGTGCTACCCTATCTAACTGTGAAGTTTCACATTTAGAGTGAGAGATATATTTTTCATATTTAACATTTAGATTTATGATCATTTAAGGCAAATCCTCCATGTTGGTGAGGGCATATCACAGCATGCAGTCCCGCACCCTGCTAAGCAACCGCCAATTGTATCACGGGGCATGACAAATTAGTATATCTTCTAAACATTTACAGCTCAACATTTACAGCTCGAAAATCCCTCATTTAGAGTCGCTATTAGTGAACATTGAAAGGTGGAAACACACCCTGGACAAACATATTCACACACTCACTCTCTATCTCTCTCTCTCTCTCTCCCTCACACACACACACACACACACACGCGCGCGCACACACACACAAACATGCACATACACACAAATACATTTTCAATCTGCCTGACATGCATATCTTTGGACTGTGGGAGGAAACTAGAGCACCTGGCAGAATCCCATGCAGATGTGGTGGGAACATGCAAAATCCACACACAAATGACCTCAGACAGGAACTGCACCATTTTTTAAACAATTCACCTGAATCATCCTATGATAAAATTTGACCTTTTACAATGCACTGCACAGCTAAAGAATTGCAATGCAATCAGATTTCATGGCCATCACGGTCCTCAAGGCCAGAGAGAAAGGGACATGAATATGAGTGTGTTTGATTCTCATTGCAGCTGCACATAGCTGGCCTTTCTTTTTGGTGAGAAGCCAGCGCACTAATCGGATGCTCAAGGCCAAATGTGCAGCATATTATTCATTGGGCACTCGCCGCTGATCTGGAGCTCACAGCAATGTCCAAGTCTTCCATTTCTATATCCTAATCTCCTGTCCGCAGCGATGAAAACAGTGCAGTGTTAAATCTATTTACTGGGTGCCCAATTTTCATCAGAACATCGTCCGAGAGCAAGGTCAGCCCCGCCCCTTCTTTGGCTACACTGAATCACAAAAGTTGTCTCGGCCCGTATAAAGGGTTTAATCAGAGGCCACCATCGATTGGACTAGTCCTGACAAGTCCGCTGTCCAAAGGGTATCATTCTTGGTCATCCTTTGGTGACGGAGGGATTGTGTAAAAGCTCTGATTATGGGAAAAGGCTACAAACAAAAAAAGCAAGTAGACTGGCAGGGTGTGTGTGTGATTGTGTCGATATTGGGGATGATACAAGTGCAGTGAAGGGTTTGCAAGATAGCGACCCCCTGTAATCAAAGCAATAATCAGGGATTCATTTGCATGACTCCCAAGGGAAAATCAGGTCAGTGTGAATCATTGAGATACTAAACAGGGGGTGGAGCAGATGGGAATCTTGATGATTGAGTTCATAATCTACATTATAAAAGAAACGACACTTATTGTTGGCCTAAAATTTCAAGCACTACTGCAATAATAGAAATGGTCAGTGAAAGAAACCAGCTCACAAATTTCAATCCAGGGTTAGTAGACAATGAGTATGTATGTCAGCGTTAGTGTTTACTTTTTAACAGATCATTCTGATGACTCTAATCTAAATATTGCTTAATTATTTTCCAGCCTGAACTTAATATTCCATTTTTTAACACTATGCAGCCTGACCCAAAACCGCGTAGTGTAAATATGATAGGAAATGTATTAAAATCCAAATGTTTTCATATATTTCCTATCATATATATACATGAAAAAAACTGTGACTTCAAAATGCATCCACATATATCCAGTTTAAAAAAACATTTCTGTGGAATAAAGGGAAAAAACTGTGTAAAGGGTAACAGTCATATAGTCATTTAATGATATTATGCCATAAAACAGCTTAGGTTGTCAGCCTTGTGGGGATGTGTTTAAAATTGGTGACTGGGCAGCTTTGTCCTGTGGGCCATCTGAAAGGGTTAAATAGAACCATCTGACATAAGGATTACAGCATTCAACAATCACACAGAAGCACAGAAAACAGTCAAACATGGTGGTCGTAGTGTGATGGTGTGGGTATGCTTTGCTGCTTCAGAGCCTAGGCTACATGCCATGATTGTTGAACCATGAATCCTTTTTTTCCACTGCACAGTCTCACAGGAGAACATTTGGCCATTAATCGATGATCTAAAGCTCAAAAGCATTTGGGTTATACAGCAAGGCTATGATCTGAACCACCAAGGTGAGTTAAAATCAGAATGGTTCAAAAGAAAAGACATCCTACTCAAATTCCTCACTGTGGCACGACTTTAAACTCAGTAGTTCATGTCCAAAAATAGACGGAGTTGAGGAAATTCTACTGGGAAATATGGGCCAGCATTCCTCCACAGCAATGTGAAGGAAGGAGAAGAGAAAGAAGAAGAGAAGGAGCCAAATAGGATTACTGTTAATTAAGCAATTTTCCTCCGGAATGAATAAAGATTTCTGATTCAGCAAATAGTCACACAACTATTTAAGGAAAACAACAGCACATTTGAACATTAGACAGCTTGTCTATAACACTTTGATTCTTTGTGTTCCTGCCCACAACAGCCAGCTCATACATTCGATGGACGTCACCAGGAGGAGAACGGCAATTTCTTGCTTTCCATTCCAGCAGGATGTTCTGATGAAACTGTTGGCCATTGGTGGGTAAGAGGTAGAAGGTCATTTCTCCTGATGCTTCAGGATATCCCATAGGTGCACAAAGGTGACAAGATCAAGGAAGGACAAGACAGCAAGGCAGCACACATCAGAATTCCTCGGGGAAACCAAAGTTGACTTATGCTTCCTTGAATTGTCTTGCTGCAGGGTATTGTCAAATTGTCTCACCTCGGAAATGATGATTTTGTGCACATCATGCCTATAGCCCTGGAGCATGCACTTTAAAGTGTTTTCCCTATTCAACTAAGGAAGGACTTAAGGACCTCAGAAGTCATCCCTAATGTGGACAGGACGCAGAATGCAGAATGGCCATATGACTTCAGGGGTCAATTAATGGCCACGTTTGTTGGATCAAGTTATAGAAGGACAAAAACAACTCCAGGGCAAGGGTTGGAAAAGTGGGACCAGCTAGCATTATTTCAATAATCAATGCTTACTTTTTTCCATTTAACTAATGTAATATACATCTTCCTTTGCCCCGTAATAGATCTGCAATTATTCAAACAAGTATTGTTTTTTTCTTTTGGAACAAACAAAACAGTAGAGTGTCACAAAGTCTGCTACATTTCCTTTAATGTATTGAAATGTGTCAGTATATGTGACACATTTCAGTACATTTGTGTCAGAATCATATGAAAATTCAAGAACATTATAGTGCTTTTGTTTTCAACAAGGCAGCTTTTTCTATAAGCAATTACACTCACTAACTGTTGCAGCTCTAGCTGGAAACCGTTGTCATAGCACACTTGTTATGTCAGCCCTCAGTGAAGTTAAGCTGCCCACACCAGCTCGAACCATTACAGTGCTTCCACCCCAGGGGTCAATTTCCGGGACACATCCATCAGCATGACTCTTTCCTCTCATCCTCCACATCTGTGTGGACAGGCTGAAGTGTGACTCATCCACGAGAAAGGTCCTGACTCAGTTTGCTAAGGGCTTGGCCGTAGTCGAGGCTTGGCCAAGCAGCTTGCTTCACGGTGCCTGGCAATACTGGCACATGACATGCTTGCCTGCGGCGTGCTGGCAGCCATTTCTCTTTCCTCTTGCTACAGAAACTGTCTGAGTACGGCCTTTTTCTTGCGGTGACCTAAGCTTTGACCTTAGTTTTTTAAAGGTGGTCTGAGTAGACATTGTTCCACCTGGACCTCATTAGGCAAAAGTGCACTAAAAACCCTTTCGGTTGACTGTGAAGCAAAATCTTGCTGTACAAACTCAGGTGGTGAAGAAAATGATCTGCTTTTGGGGACCTATAACTATGCAGAAAAATTGAAGCATCTGCATGTTTTCATGTAGTGTCTTGCTTGTGCATTTTCTGACAGGCGCTTGACCTTAAATGTTACATTATATGTCACAGGAGATTACAGTTGAGAATCTGTCAATCATTATTGCAATATTATCATTTGAGAAGACTGCTGGCCAGTAATAACATTGGGTGTTGCAAGCATCCTTATCAGTTACAGACATCCCTTCATTGGTGTTTCTACTGGGGTTTGGAGGACCAAGGTTATATAAATGTTAACCAGTTTTTAAATGTGTTGCATCACATGTTAATGGTGGGGTAATTTGGTTCTGTGTATAATTTGGCTCTATTTAAACGTGAAAATATTGAAAAATATTAACAAATTATTTTGGGTAACATGATGGTAAGTTGGGTGGTGTGTCGGCACAGGGGTCAGCACTGTCACCTCGCTGTGAGAAGGTCCTGAGCTCGATTCCTGGCCTGGGCGACCAGGTGACCTTCTGTGTGGAGTTTTCATGTTCTCTCCATGCCTGTGTGGTTTTCTGCCACAATGCAAGGACTCCAAAAGATTGAAGTAAATTGATCTTATGCTTATTTACCAACATTTATTTACTACATTTAAAACCAAACGGCGCAGCTGCATTCAGGTAGCAAATTGTAGCATCCCCGCGGAGCTCTCCAAAACCAAGACGCTGTCGCTTTAAGAAGTGCTCTCCTCAGTTTCACACACACAGTGTTGACAGTTGGCAGTACCATCCATTTCTGACGTTCTCTCATCCCCCGATACACAGACCTCATCACATCCTCACCTCATCAGAGGCGAGAAGGTTACTTTCGGAACATATTCTATTACACATTACTGATTACCTAATTAAAAGTGTGTTATGATCCAACAGATTAGAGAATCTCACTAACGTATACTAATAGCATTTGGTTCATAATTACTTCCTCATTAAAGGCTGTGTATTAAACCGGAGCGTCACTCTATTCGCATCAAATTAAAACCTTGCTACCAAACTATATTTAACAGTATGTTACATGTTTAAGTTAAAGCCTCTATTTCACACACATATAATGTTCCTTACTTTTTGGACTGATCTGATTAGTATGCCAGTAACTGTAATAGCTGTCAGTGCTTAAGTGATGGAGGGATCAACCAGAACAATTCAATGGCATTAGTTTAGCACTGCCAAGTTATTCGAATTTCATAGGGACCATAGCAGGAATTACCATTGCCTTAGAGGCGTGTTTTTGTATTGATTGACTGATCGATTGACCATGTTTTGATATTTATGGTCCAAAGGCAGGCCTAGCTCTAATAGGCATTGTTTGTCACTGGTCTTTTGTAAGTGTGTGGGTAAATGAAATTTTTAAAGCACATTTATACCAACGTATGTTGGCGAAAGTACACAAAACAGTCAACTGCTCCTAAAAGCTAATGGATATGTTTTAGGTTTTTCATTTCTATTTTACAGTGAATCATACAATTGTATGGGGAGCCAATGTAGGACTGCTAAAACTAGACATCTCTGTCATCCCTCCTTTTTGTAGCTGAAAATACTCTGCAGCCACAGACATACAAGAACTGACTGGCCAATCCAAAAAGATGAGATTAAAACGATCACAGAGGGCTGTAATTTTCAAATAAACCCCCTGGCTAAAAATGAAATTGTTCTGTGAGCACCCTGATCCTTTTCTTTTGCACATTTGTGTCCCTATCACTAAAAAACTGAGTCTGAAAGAAACATCACAAAAAACAACTGATTTCCATTAATCCACATTTCCTATTCGGCCAGCAGCTTTGGACTCTGCCTGTTATTTCTTTAGAACAATACTGGCAAATCAAAACAGAACATGTATATATGCCTGTATTAAAGGCACCATAGCAAAAACGTCAAAGAAATGAAGTAAATGTCCATTAAATGTCATCAGTGGCTCATGCTTTGTCCATGTTGTTGTATAGTCCTGTTGTGTATGCCCCACCCACAGAGCTTCTGAGTTCTAAGTATGCCATGCCTGTGCATGTGAGGCATGCGTCTCTGTCACGGCTGCCACATTACGCATGCTGGCTTGCCCCCCCCCCCCCAATCTCCACATGAATACTAAGCAGCTGTTTCAAGACCTGTTATCACAAAGCACTATGCATTCTGCGCAAGTGCTCTGCTTAGTTCTAAAGCCTTGCTGATTCACGCAGGCCGAGACATGCTCCATTTTCCTAATACATGTTTTACTTGAGCCTCGTTCCGTCCCACCAGGAAACTGCTGCTTTTGTGATGTCACAAATACTAACAATTAGCAACTTTCAGCCTACAACAGTTTGGCCCACCCACTCACATCTTCGTATTTTTGCCTAATTTTTCACAAACGATAAGCAGGTCTTTTTCTAATGAAACATTTAAATAGAATAAGTATGACAAGAATTTGACTAAGAAATGAAATGTCTAGCTGTGAACCTTCCATAAGTAGTCCAAATATATGTGTATTAGAAAGAAAGGTGCAAGACCCCCAAAAAATAGAGAAAAACATTCCCTGCATTAGTGTAAGCATTATGATTATTCCAAATGCACTGTTGTGGGGAAAAAGCTGGTGTAGCAGGTCATGCACCCCCCCCCAGCTATGCACATCTGTTTTCCCTCAGAGACAAAAGTATGACCATTTGGTGTCACATCAGTAGCTTCAGTGTTGTAAACAAAGTTCAATGTGGTAATGCTCAGGTGTTCCTCTGATTGCTTCAATCATGACTGTGAGCACGGTTGTCAAAATCAAAGCTCTTTATCGTAAACAGCAGTTGATTGCACTGCTCTGTGGTCTCTGCAGCCTGCATGTTCTTCATGACATTCAAAGAGTAGTTTGGAATAAAATCTCATACTCTTATGTATGTGGACAAAAGTACAGAAAAAATGAAGGCCTCAACTGCTGTTAACATACCTTTAAGGTCAGAAAACATAATGGCTTAAGGCTTAAGTGAAAAAGGTGATGCAAACACATGGAGCATTAGTTCTACTCTATAGCACCATTACCCACTAATGACTTTGGTTTGGGAAAACTAAGGTTTGGCAAATCTGGTCTGCCCACTCCCAAACCCAAAATGTGGCATCCTGGTCCCACTAGGGGATGGAACAGATTTAGCTCTTCAACAATGAAATTTAAACAATCATTCTCAACACATCTGGCACAGCACCTCATACATATTTTCATAGCTCTCCAAAGAGGAAACGTTGTTGTATTATTCATGCGGAGATTGTATTTATGCATTACAGAGAATATGAGGGGGAGCTATGATCTGTACACAGTCGTGTCGGCTCCTTCGAAAGCAAAATCAATGTGGGCAAAGTGCTCCATGCTATGGATATCAATGCAGGTCATTTATAATAAACTCATTGCATCTCAATAAAATGTTTACCTTTCAAATGTTGTCTTTGCCAGAATTAAACTTTTCACATGTGTGTATATATAAAAATGAGAAAAAAATGAGACCACTGAAAAAAAAGTTTCTCAGGTTTTATGTTTTATAGGTGCAAGTATTGAACTGAACATCTTTGTTTTAATTTTTAAGAACTGCTAATAATATTTCTCCTAATTTCCAAATAAAACTATTCTTCTTTAACGTATCATTTTAAAGAAAATGACAATAAGACAAATGATGCAATGTTTACAGAACTTGAATAATTCAAAGAAAACAAATCTCTTGTTGACTCTTAGACAAAATGGCAATAATTTCCTTTAACGTACTTCTACTAAAGTTCTGCTGCTAACAGGCAGGGAGGCCTAAACACACACTCCAGAGCACACAAAGACATCGGAGCGGGAGCACAGCAGAACTTTATTCAAACAAAAGACATACAGTTCACAAAAGCATCAATTAAACCACCATCATGCTGGGCTGAAATTCATCACAGACTCTACACTCTACCTACTATTTCTGTGTTTTCTCCTCTTTCGGGGCATTCTCTCTAGTAGCTGCCAGTTATTTCTTTTTCCTGTCTTCTTGCTCTCTAAAAAGTCCTGGGCTGCGTCTGAAATCGCATACTACATACTAAGTACTACATTTGAATTAGAACGTACTGCTCTGCCGTTAAAACAGTACGTTCTATACAGTATGAATGGAATTCGGACGTACTACATCCGCTGTGTTGATGATGTCACGTG
>JBBPDB010000146.1:20662017-20678333 GCA_037974465.1 Brachypetersius altus
CACACGTGTCTCAAATCATCTCAATCATCACACGTTTCAAATCATCTCAATCATCACACGTGTCTCAAATCATCTCAATCATCACACGTTTCAAATCATCTCAATCATCACACGTGTCTCAAATCATCTCAGTCATCACACGTTTCAAATCATCTCAGTCATCACACGTGTCTCAAATCATGTCAATCATCACACGTTTCAAATCATCTCAATCATCACACATTTCAAATAATCTCAGTCATCTCAATCATCACAAAGTCTCAAATCATCTCAATTTTCATGAGTCTCAAATCTCAATCATCACACGTTTCAAATCATCTCAATTATCACGTGTCTCAAATCATCTCAATCATCTCAATCATCACACATTTCAAATCATCTCAATTATCACGTGTCTCAAATCATCTCAATCATCTCAATCACACATGTCTCAAATCATCTCAATTATCACACATGTCTCAAATCATCTCAATCATCTCAATCATCACACATGCCTCAAATCATCTCAATTATCACACGTGTCTCAAATCATCACACATGTCTCAAATCATCTCAATTATCACACGTGTCTCAAATCATCACACATGTCTCAAATCATCACACATGTCTCAAATCATCACACGTGTCTCAAATCATCTCAAATCATCTCAATTATCACACGTGTCTCAAATTTCAATCATCACGTGTCTCAAATCATCTCAATCATCTCAATCATCACACGTGTCTCAAATCATCTCAATTATCACATGTGCAATCAAATCACCCAATAAGTGTTGGGTTCTCACTCCCTTGAAGTCCTGTTTAATCTGCTGTGTGGCAGTTTAACACGCTAAACAGCAAATCGAATCAGGAAAGGACAATTCAGTGCAGATTACTTTATATTTAATTTTTTCACTCTAAAGTATTTTATGCAATCTGCATCATGTTCTAAGTTGTGAAATAGAGCTTTAACTAAAAAAAAAGTCTTACTATAAACTAGGTATAGTGAGAACTCCGCAGTATGAAAACTAAACAACATTTGGGATGTGGTATGAAAGCCCTGCTTCATTAATGAAATGGGTACCGCAAGATTTAATCTTAATTTTGGACAGCTGACTGTTGATTTATCCACTTTTATTTCATTTTTAGCATTTCATTTTTAGAACTAACGACTAATATTGTCACTATGCAGTCATTTACCAGATACTATGCCATCAGGCTGTCGTCAGCAGTTTTTGAGGTGACAGGCTGGCTCAGGTTGGCTTCGAACTACATTTTTATGAGGTTGTGTCCATTTTAGATTCAATAGTTTATGACAGACAGCTTGGACAGAAAGTTCTCGGGCTAGAAATTCAGGTCCAATTAAAGCTCTGCCCTGCACTGCTAAAAGCAGTAGTACAGTCACCCTTGCAGCCTGCAGTTTGCTCGTACTGTCGAGAACAGCACGTCATTCAGTTACTCAGAACTGAAATCAGCTGGGTGAGGGCAATTAGCCTTGCGGCTCCGGTGCAGAACTAAAGAAGTGCACTCGGCACAGTGAGCACGACTTGATTTATGACATTTGAGGAACGAGTCAAAATACCAGCTGCCGTTTTTGGACACACGTGCTTGTACAGCTTATGTCTTAATTTTAACCAATACGAGGTTTCCTTTATGCATCTTTTTCCTGAAGATCAAGGACTGTGCAAAGGGCTTAGGCACCTGAGAACATTATACTCAAAAGCCGTTAACTTCTAGCCTTTCACCTCTTTCACTTCTAGCAAAAACTTATTACAATAAACACAAATAACATTAATACAGTAACTATTGGTTTTATTTGTTGCAAAGTGTTCTCTTAACCATTTCCAGACCTCCCCATGGAAGCCCAGTTTTACTTGTTGCTCCATCAAATACCTGGTTTGGCTCTTTTTTATCTCAGTAGATTAAATCAGATGTGTTTCTTTGTGAAATTTTATAAATCCACACAATGACTGGAGACAAAGAGCAGAAATCAGGGTTCTAACCGGTTCCCACAATATCAGTTACCAGGAAAAAAAAAAAGAAATTGTTGACTTGTTTATTCTAATGGTCTCTTATGTTTTTGCTGGCAGAAAAAAATCCACTGTTGATACAAATGACTTCAAAGAATTTGCAGAGATGCAAAGACTTTTTGCACCGGACTGTGCACACTTTGTATTGATTCCCTGACATTTGTCTCGGGCTGTACAGAGAAATTCAGCTCGAGCCTAATTTGGACTAAGCGCTGCAGCATTTGCCCTCCAGCATCTGTCGAGAAATGAACAGCTTTCGCAGGGAAGGAATGGGCTCAGCTGGAAAGAGCTGCGCTCGCCGGGCATTAGTCATACGCTGGCTTGGCTGTGCAGAACGGCATGTTACATAGATTTGACATTCAGCGTAGATGGCTTTCTGAAATTTTTTTTTTCTTCAAAACCCCTCTGTACACCATTGTTCACAAGAATTTCGGCCTTCTTCGGTTTCCATGGTCACCTAATATACACCCAAGGGGATCAAGGAAAAAATGGGATGAATTTATTCATCGTCCCCCGTCACTTAGCTTTAATTAACTGAAATGAGCTGGTTGTAGTTACAGCTGTTGCTCCGCTGGGACAATGTTTCTCATGCTGAGGCCTCTGGTCCCTAAAGTTACCGGCTGCGGAGTTACAGTGAGCCAAAAACACGAGCCCCAATACAGCAGTTTAACAGCTCTCTATGACACTCTTAAACTTGGGTCCTTCACCCACTTTCAGGAAGGTTCCATCAAGGATGAAGGTTTGATTTTGAAAATTGATGGGGACACAAACGTGGTAACTTTACTGTAGCCATAGTGCAACTAACATCTTTCATGATGAACATCAAAGAACATGTACAGAGTCCATATTGGGACCAACAGGCTGATACTGTGATCCACGTAATCAATAGTGACGTATCGTAAACATCAGTACACAAGAAATTCATTATTTTAATTTCTCACCTGACTGGAATCTTAAAGTACATTTTAAGGCAGGTACTGTTACCTGATGTAGTTTTCCATATAAATATAAAAAAATAGGTTAACTATATCCACATCATAAATACAAGGACTAGGTATTATGGTACTTTTTGTGTGCAACGCTAGTCTCTCACTGAATCAATCGAATGCAATGTGTTCCATATTTTTAATTGTAAGTATAAAGAAGTCCTCAGTCTCGCCTACATCAACACAACCACTGCACTGAGCTTTAGCGCTTCTAAAGCAGATGCGGCTTCAGCCAACCACATGTCAGCAAGAAACAGCACGGCCAATCAGATCACGGTGATGGGTTAGGAAGGCAGGACTCGCAGAAACAGAACAGAACCGTTGGTGTTCCAAACACTGACAGAAAACAGCAGTTTTGTTTGATTTGTTTCGTTTGTTTAAAATGACTTCCAGGGAAAGATCGGAAGTCACTGGATGTTGGTAGGGATGTGTCCCTACTCATGTTGTCAAAAGAATTGATTCTCAGATATTAAAAGATAATACAATTTAGTATTGAGTTCAATATCAATTAGCACTGGTATCGATATTTAAATGCCTGTTTTACATCTGCCGGTTCACGGAAATAGCCAGGAGACTACAGCAATTTTCAACAGGCATTGCAGCAGGCAGCCCTTCCCCCGGCTACCTGGAGGACCCAATGTTTACATGACAGCATATTGGCCCGTAGCTTGGCCGGGAAACAGCCTAGCGCCACAAAATTTTACACGGACCCTCAGCTCCCCCAGACCCATCGAATGTGGCCGGTGGCAAAGCTCTCTTCCTCTTCCACAGACTTTCTGAGCTACGGGGCGAGCACCCACCCACGCCAAACTTGACATGCCAGTAGATCTTATGAGACCTTTCCAATGAGCCCCCACTAGCCAGAGTATTTAGCCCAAGACCTTCCCCAATTGTTTTCTGTGGAGGGCGGAGGGTGAATCGTAGAGTAAATTTAATAAATTATTATATTGTTTTATTTATTGTTTGGTTTTTCTCCCCATGTAGTATCCCCAAGAACCATCCTTAGTATCGGTATTAAGTTTCAGTATCGTGACAAGCCTAGTCCCTACCAGCCCTTCATTCTAAACCCTTGGGTTCCATAAAGAGAAATCAAGGAACAGTTCAGGCTAAAGACCTTTTTACTAAAACACACTAAGGGTTAAAGACCTCACGTCAGGTTAAAGCAGACTACAGCCCTTACCGTAACGATGAGACCTTTTTCCTGGAAGTATTTAACCAGCGGGACGGCGTTCTGTTTAAAGTTGGCGAGTCGCCGCTCGGTGGCCTTGGGATTGTCGTCAGGGCGACCCTGCTGCTCCGCACGCTTCTCCAGACGCTCCTTTAGACGCTGATTGGAACAGGACAGAAAGACCACCAGGTCTGGAGTACAAATCTGCAAAGGATAACAGTAACAACATATTTTACAGTTTACAGCTGCCACAAAATATACAGAACAAGATTTACATTTACGGCATTTAGCAGACGCTTTTATCCAAAGTGACTTTCATTTTCTAACTACAGGGGGCAGTCTCTCCCTGGAGCAACTTGGGGTTAAGGGTCTTGCTCAGGGACCCAATGGTGGTGCTGTAGGCAAGTATCCTACCCACTGAGCTACCTCCACCCATTGCGATATTGCTATATACTTTGCTTTAACTGCAGTGACAGTGCTATAAATTTCTGTCCTCTGGTTCCACACAGCTGTCCTTTCAATCTGGTCCATGTACACTTTGCACGAAAACACTCAATAATGATGTGAATCCAGAGACTGTCCCTTCTGAACCTGAGAATAGTGTATAATGTTCTATCTAGAGCCTCACAGCTACTCTGGTCTCACAGTGTGCGACACCAATGTTTATATGAATGTCAACCTGATTTTACCTTTTTCCCCACCGGAAAATAAAAAGACATATTTCTTCCGCCTCGCTGTCAAAGAAGTTGAGAGCTATACCTTTATTGTGCTCCCAATTCCTCCCGCTGTTCTTCCCCAGACAGCAGAGAGTAATCTTAAGGGTGTTTAAAAATAGCTTGCCCCAATTGAGAACTCAACAAGAACATCCTTAAAAATGACACAAACATATAAAGTGTGCTTCTTTTTCCAGCAAATTCTCTGTTTCTTTTTAATCCGGCCAGCAGTAATGTGCTAATTCAAACGGAGGCACAGGATGTGAAGGAACCAGTTCCAGATATTGTCTAAAGCATTTACTGGGCCAGACGATTTCACTCTTTTGTCCAAATGATTTTTTTCAGTATTGCTTAACCTTAGGTACACCTTTGCTTTTCTTATAATATTAAATACTCCCTCTGCAATGTATTTTCTGAAAAAAAATGCTTGTACTTCCTCTACTTTATTGACGTCCCAGTTGTTTCTAGCAACATGTTAATATTTTTTTACATCAAGAGTTAAAAAAGTCCTCGTTTCAAGTCTTTCCGTCCAAGTCCAAGATTTTGACCAATCAGAAAGCAGTGATGCAGTAAAGGCCCACTTTCAGCCCTGCCGTCGAGCAGCTCGGGTTCGGTTCAGGTACAGCTCACTTTGTTTGTAATGGAAAAACATGCTTGTAGTACAACACGGTTCTTTATGCCGGTGGAAAAGTCCCAGAATTGTCCTGGATATGCCTCCCATTCCCTAGCACTTCATCGGAACCTGTTTTTTTTACTATAAAGCTCATGACTATTAACCATTTACACAATGTCAGTATGCACATTTGCACATCTTTTCTATTCATCTTCTATTGTAAATATTCATAGCCACATTTAGTCTATTTTCCAGATATTTACATTTACGGCATTTATCAGACGCTTTTATCCAAAGCGACTTTCAATCTCTAACTACAGGGGGCAGTCTCTCCCTGGAGCAACATAGGGTTAAGGGTTGCTCAGGGACCCAGTGGTGGTCTGTTGAAGGTAGGATTCGAACCCATGACCTCTTGGTCTGGAGGCAAGTATCCTACCCACTCAGCTACCTCCACCCCATCCATCCATCCATCCTGAGAACCCTCAAGAAGTAGAGCCTCTTTTGAACCTTCTTCACTAGCTCAGCAGTGTGCGTTCCCCAAGTCAGGACCTCCCTGATGTTGATGCCTAAGAAGCGGAAGTCTGAGACTTTTTCCACACAGTTCCCATTGATGATGAGTGCTTGGGTGTTTTTTGCCTTTTTCCTGAAGTCTGTAACCAGCTCCTTGGCCTTTGCTGTGTTGAGTTGTTATCTTTACACCACACTGTCAGATGCTCTACCTCATCCCTGTAGGCAGACTCATTCTCCCCTGAGATGAGCCCCACTACTGTGGTATCGTCAGCCAACTGAACGATGATGCCGCTGTGGTGGGCAGAAATGCAGTCGTGGGGGTAGAGGGTAAAGAGCAGGGGGGAGCAGTGGCAAGGCTGATGGTAGTGGAGAAGTGGGGGCACACTCTAACTCTCTGTATGCGGTTACTTAAGAAGTCCTTAATTCAAAGACAGGTGGGGGGTGGGAGATCTATGTCTGACAGTTTGGCCACCAGTCTGTGGGGGAGAATAGTGTTAAAGGCAGAGCCGAATTCAATGAAGAGCAGCCGAGTCCCTGCTGCTCTAAGTGGGACAGAACAGTGTGGAGGGCAGTGGCCACAGCATCCACAGTGGACCTATTTGCTCTGTAGGCAAACTGAAATGGATCAAACAGAGAAGAAATTAATGACATGATGTGGTTCCTGGTGAGCTTCTCAACGCACTTCATCACCACAGGAGTCAGTGCTACTGGCTTGTTGTCAGTGAGACTGGTGATTGTCCGTTTCATGGGCAGAGGGACTATGACTGAGGACTTCAGGCAGTGTGGGATGATGGACAGAGACAGAGGAATATCCGGATGAAGACCCCAGCCTGTCGGTCTCACCTCATGTTCCTACACTGTGAGGGTGGGGTTGGTGTTGGTTACTTGGTAGGGTCTAAAACCTAGCGAAAAAGTGGTTCTGCTCTTCTGCCAGTGATGTGTCACCTCCCATCATTTTGAAATTGTTCCTGTAGTCAATGATGTGCTGGACACCAGTCCACACCTGTCTGCTGTTATTGCTGTCCAGACGGTCCTCAATCTTCCTCTTGTAGTCACACGTGGCTTTTCGGATGCCCCTCTTCAGGTTGGCCCAGGCTGTGCTGTAAAGATCCTTGTCACCAGACATGAAGGCAGTGTTCCTCTCCTTTAGCAGCCGCTGGACCTCCCTGGTCATCCAGGGCTTCTGATTGGGGTACAACCGGATTGGGGTGCAGTTCTTAATGTAACACAGTACACTGTCACTAAACACCTCTATGTCCGGGTGTTCAAAAATGTCCCAATTGGTCCTGCTGAAGCAGTCCTGCAACTGCTGAGAAAGTCCCTCTGGCCAAGCCTTAACTGTCTTTGAGGTTATGGGAGTGGTTTTCCTGAGAGGAGTGAAAATAGCTCACACAGTTAGTCACACATTGTCCTAAACCACATCCACATCTGCTCTACGTTAATGAACAGCTCGATGCAGTTTGAATGTGTTGGGGATGTATTTATAGAAAAGATGGCTGACTATTGACTCGTACTGTTAGCAAAGCTTGTAAACCGAAGAAGTTTCATTTGTCTTGGCTGATCCACTGTATTTGGGAGAGACAATCCTAAATATGACTATTTCCAAACCACTTCCAAACCACTTCCTTTAGCTCCAAAAAGAAAGAGCGAAAACTAAAGTAAAGTAAATGTTTTGTCCTGAATATGTACAAAAACAAACACACACAAATTATTTTCTCTGTGCCCCCAACCTAGGCTCCCTAACACACAGACACACACAGCCACTCAGACAGACACACACACACACACACACACAGAAAATCCTCTAGTAGACAGGCTCCTGGGGGGAATGCGGAGGAGCAGGTTAATACCTCTATGATTTATTCAAATATTGATCTGTTGTAACATGGCGAAGAGGAGTGAGAGCAATTACCAGAGAACAAAAACACTGCCTTTGACACCCATCATCCCCAGCAGCTCAGCACGCAGCAGTGCAATTCATCAAGCACTCCTGTCATTAACGGCACTATTTCTATTATTCATGTCTGTAAAAATTTGTAGCATTCACACATCACTTAGCACGACTCCCAAAAAAGGGTTCATTTAAAACGCAGGCACCGCAGACTGAGTCTGTGAACTAATCAAAACAGATACAGAACTTAAGGTTTGTTTTCTTCCACTCAACCCAATAGAAAGACTTTGTGCATTTGGCCTCATATCTTCAAACTGAGGATGAAAAACCATCAAAAGTGATGATTTATCAGGTTAATTTGACAAAACCGATTTTGAGTGTCGCGATGGAGAGATGATGAATGGCCGCACACTGACAGCGACAGAGAATGCCGAATTACGAGTCTCGTCCATCTTCAGACGGATGACGGGAGCTCCCTCGCTTACATGATCGCATGGTATTGAATTTGTACAGCTGCATTGAGCAAGGACAAGAAAGTTAGGAACATTTAACCCTCCTGTTACACTGCAATTTCAGTCCACTTCTGAGTTATATAAAACAGTGCTTACCTACATTTGTTTCCAGGTATTCAGGGTATTGTCTTTAAACTGTATTTGAAGAATCTAAACTCAGATTTATGTGTCTAGCGATAATTCATGTTGGCATGTGACCTTTTCGTGACATCACAGTAAAATCTCAGTACTGCTGAGATTTATTAAGACTTTATATTTATAAAGACAAACACACCATCAGCTTTATCATGCGGATGAATGCATTTTCAGGGCAACACACACATTTAAACTAACATGTTTACTGCACTCTGACCCTATTAGCACACAGTGTAATTCAGTGAGAAACTGACGCCTTACCATTCAAACACTCACCAAACAGAAACGGAAAACTCTCTCTCTCTCTTTCACGTTCATACAGATACGCACACATGGGCAAGCCGCAGATGCTGCCACTCGCTCACTTGTTCAATCATTCCTTTACTTAAACTGTGACGTGTTAATATACTGATGTTATTTGTGTTTTAGAATAGCTTGTGAAATAAAATCTACACTAATCCAAAAAAAATCATATTTGTTAAACAACCTTCACATCTCAAATTATTAATATAGTAATAATATTATTATAGTTAATATTACTTAATTTAGTTGAAAATGAAAGATTGTAAAATGTCTACATTTATAAATGAATTTTTAAAGTGTATGTTTGGATTGTGGTTTGCTCCTTGCAAAACATGCAAACCTTATTTTCTCCACATGAAATCCATTGTAGATGCTTAGTACTTATATCCCACTAATTATCCATTGAATTGAAATGGATTTAACAAGCTATCTCTTACAGAAAGTGACGAAAATTAGAACGGTAGGTGTAATAATATTTCCAAATTGGGTGTAAAAAGTCCAGCTTCCAAGTGGTACTAGGACCTGGGTGTCCCTCTCACTTGGCATGATACTAGACAATGTGGGAGTCTATTAGTTGATGTAACAGAACTGGCAGTTTGTCAGGTCAAGTAAAAAAATGTGTAGTTGTTTGTCATTTCAACCCTCTAAAAAGCACAACCTGAGACAAAACAACACAACATTACACAAGGACAGACAGGACTGCAGAGTGAAACAAGAAGGAAAGTCTTCAAAACCCAAGAGCAAACAATACAGCATTACAGGACAACATGCAGTGCAGTGGACAAATGCCATAACAGCACGAGCGTAAACGAGTACAGTATTACAGCAGATACAGTACTCTTTCAGAGCCAAGTGTGCAAAAAAGAAAATTAAGCAAAAATGTGAAAAAATGTACAGTATATAATAAATAAAGGGAACTTACTGTTTGCTTGTTAAAATGAGTGTCCGTTTGGGTATAATTTTGTTTGTAGTGGAATAATTTAAGTGTGTAAATGCATCTGCTAGCCTTCAAGCTCCCTGCAAACATGCATGAGGACTGAATAATTGTAATTTTCTTACATGAAGAAAAATTATGATTTGTAATAGAAATTGTAATAGAAATTGTGATTGTAATATGATTGTAACATAAATTGTGTTCCTTGAAGTGAGGTCCTGGCTTGTTTTAGTTGGTCAAAAACACCAAAATAACAATTTTCGTCAGGTTTATGGCATAATGTAGTGTGTCTTAAGGAAAAAAAAGAAAAATACGTTTATTCCATTATAAAAACATCCATGGCCCAAGAGTCTTCATTCCATAAGGCTAACAAACTGCAACCCACTTCTTTTATACATTATTTATGTGTTTCCCGTTCTGTCTTTTATGGCCCACCACAAACAGTACGCATTGTTTCCTTAAGATAAAAGGTCTGGGCATGCATGCTCTACCCAGCGGAGTCACATGCCATCCACAATAAGCTGTTTTCAGAGAATTCTGCCTCTGCCTTTTCCATGCACTATTTGAATAAGGAAACCAAAGCTCTGTGTTTATTCAGCCCAATGCAACGCACTACAGATCAGAAGTCACACAATCACACGAAAATCTGTCTTGATCCAAAATAAACAGCACCCAACAAACTGCTTTTGAGGGTCTCGTCGCAGCATTCAAATGGGCCTCAAATTGCCTTTGCAGGGCCGCCAATGAATTTGGTAAGTGCTCCTGCTGCTGCCTAATTGATGTCAAATTTCCATATTGGCCACATCTGTGTAACAAATGCCATTTTGCACAAATGAAGAACAGCAGAGAAGAGGGAGAGAGTGAAAAAAAGACAATGAGAGGAAGACAAACAGTACTCCAGCCTTCTAGCAGACACAACTGTGAGATTAGCCAACAAGAAACTGAACAACAGAATGCACTTATTTGCAGTGTATGATTTATATATTAACATCAGCATTTCTAAATGTTTTTCCAAACAATCACCAGTTTGTCCATTTTCATGCCATTTCTCCTCTAGAATGTTATGAAGTGTTATTACATTAGATGCATGCTTTTGAATGCCTTACTTAAGTGCCTTATTGTTTGCATGAATCACGCAGCCTTAAGAATACTGACCTTCAGTAAAGTATCAGACTTTCAATACACATGGCACTATACAATGGCTCACACTTAATTGCACCTGTGATTTTTACGATGAATTCATGGCACAGCTTCACAGATTAGCGAGGCTAAGTTTATAAATTCAGATAAAACATTGATTTCTCTCTTAGGTGCAGAAACCTTCAGGGTTCACGGTCAATTATTTGGCAAACCTCCTTAGTTGGAGGTTTGGCAATGAAAAACAAGAGCGAGACGAGAAAAAAAAACCTACATTTTCTCCCTAAACCCTAAAGTTTACCAGTCAGTTTTTCAAAGTCAAAAAGGCTACCAGTCATCACACTCAGTAATGTGTCTTCTAAATGAGCATTACCATATTGTATTAATAAAATGTTTTTTTCTGAATTTTAAAGAACAGATCAGTGAAAAGACACATTTTACTGTATTTTAAATACAGTATATAATTTGTACATTTTATGTTACATTAGTATTTTATGCTTAATACATTTAAAACACAACCACAGCATTGAGACAACCCATTAAGCAAGACAAATAGTTTATATTACTTTGTATTAATTATAAAGGGTTCATGTCCATAAATCTGCTTGAACCAAGACCATATTGCTTTCATCCTCATCATGCCATGATGAGTGGCTCAGAGATGAAGCCCAGCTCCTGTAAGTGGCTCCAAAATGGCATGCATGCATTTTTTATGGCACCCAGTGGCTAACAGAGCAGTTCCCCCCAGGCATGAGCCTGCATGTCACCAGGACTTCCCACAGAGCTGTGGCGGGAAGGAGGGGATACGCTAGATGCCACACTGCCACAGTAACAAACATCGAAAGACTGACATCTCAGTGCTGATATTTACCCAATGTGCTGTGGGGGCCTTGATGCCTCCACCGGTAAAATAAAAAATACACAAAGCCTGTCGAGAAGCTAAAGGCAGCGCAACCATTTAATTAATGAAATGAAGTCGATGCAGGATTCAATTATGTGCCAGTTATGAACTGAGGTGAAGTGGGGGGCTGTGAGGCCCCCTGGGGCCCGGAGCTGAGTGCCAATGAGAAGAAACTGGTCCTGAAGGGGCCACGGCTTGAGAGTGACGACCCCACCTTTCTGCTGCTGAAAATGAGGGAACTAATTAATTAGCGAGACATTCACCTGGTGCCTTATCCTGCAGCTGTTCGGCTCATTGTTCTGATGCAGACAGATTTATTTCTGCTCAGATTAAGATCTACTATCCTGCCCAAGCACTCCTGAAAGTGAAGTACCCTGTATTGCAGTGTTTGTGTGTATGCAATAGGGGATGTATGTTGTGTAGCCTCTGCAATTCATTGCTTTTGTAATACGCTGAACCCCCAAAGCTTCACAGGAGAAAGAAAGACAGCCTTATCGGCTAGCATCAGCGTCTGACTGCACTAATGGAAGTGATTCCCCACAGTATTACGAAGTCCATTCGAAAGCCTTCACAGAAGAGCAGAAGTCGTTATAGCAGCAAGGGGGGGGTGGGGGGGTGTTACCAACTCCTTATTGCTGCATAGTTTGGATTGAGTTGTTTGTCAAACAAACATGGATGTGATGTGATGTGTACTGTGCAAATGTGTTAGAAAACCAGGTAAACAGGGTAGCACTAAAGTGCAGCATTAATAAATTTACATTACATCTGTTTATGCCTTTCATGACAGCTGACATAAAATTATCCTGGCATTTATAAAGGCTTATTCTAACAAGCATCAGTTGAAACACAAGTTGTTGACTTTGAAATGCACATCAGTATCAAATAACATGCATTTTTGTCGATATTAGGTTGTTTAACATTTTCTAAAGTGAAATGCCAAAGCATGTTTTGACTCATAACTTTGTATCTCAGTATATCTTTAGTATGTAAAGGGCATGTGACCAAACTAGGGATGTATGGAGAATGTAGCAGGGCACAAATAATGCAATGGAAATTTCTTCTTCCCAAATGTAATGTTTATTATTTGGGGGGAAACGCCATGACTGACACATTTGTGTCATCAACTATTTTGTTTCCTCAAATTTAATTTATAACATTGTGGATGCCACAAGAAAAATATGCCAATTCTAGAAGGACAAGAGCTTGTGGGGCAGCTGGATCCCCCCCTGCAACCTGAACATCAAAATGAAGCTAAGAGACTGTTGTTATTAGTGCATGGTGTTTTATTCACTACACAGTATTGAGGAGTGATTTCTAGATTCTGAGATTGACCCTAACAAGTCAATACAACGCAACCAGTTAGTGAAAGTCTCACATTGAGGAGCAGAAGGTCATGTTTTACTGTAATGTAGCTACTTTTGTACAGTACAGATGTTAACACATCAAGAAATGCAAACACCACTGGATTTTAAGATCAAGTGCAATGTTCTATATATACACCTTTACTGTAAATCATTTCTATTTCCAATTCAAAACGGAATCTCTTGATTTATAAAACACATATCCAGGTGTCAGCGAAGAGTTTGGTACATATTTTGCAGCCACGCAGACTACAGGGACACTAGGCAGAATTATTGGCACTGTCTTCAACTCGACAGGGAAATTGAGGAATTATTTTACTGTTGCAGCAGCTGGCTTGTTCCCCTTGCCAGAGTTTCTTAAATACGACTCCCTAGAGTGGTGCAAGCACAAACAAAGACACACACACACAAAAAAAATCAAAGATGGGAATGCTGCACAAAGACTCCAAAAAGTACACAAGAAGAAGGACAGAGAAAAGTGGGACAAAGAGACAGACAGGGGTCCCTCACTAATAGGCCATAAGCTGCAGTCAGATAAATAGGCCACCAGCAAGTTTTGAAGGCTGCTGTCCGTTATGCTGAATATCAGGCCTCCGCATTGCCATGACAATACAGACATTCCGTTCGAATAACAAATAAAGAATGGAGTCATTATAGGCGAAGACGCGGGAGAAAATGTAATCAATCGATGCAGAGAAAACACACAAAAACACACACAGCCTCCTCAGGCAGCAGGAAAGGTCGACCGTGGGGTACATCAAACAACTGCAGACGGACAGAACGTCAAAAGATAGAAGGACTGTGAGGGATGCAGGGACAGGCTTAGAACAGATTGGCAGGGGTGACTGAATGACAACATCGGCCCCAATTAGGAATTTTTTGTTTTTTTGTAAAAGCTAACTTAACATGGAGATACACTTATATGGACAACAGTATTGGGACGCCTGACCTTTACACCACCAGGGACTTCATTGACAGAGTTGGTCCCCCCTTTGCAGCTAAACAGCTTCCAGTGTTCTTGGAAGATTTCCCAAAGGATTTTGGAGTTCCTGTGGGAATTTCTGCCCATTCATTCTGAAGAGCATTTATGAGGTCAGGCACTGATGTTGGACAAGAAGGCCTGGCTAATAATCTCAGCTCCAGTTCAACCTAAAGGTGCTGCATGTCTTGGTATGCTAAAGCATTAAGATTTCCCTTCACTGGAAGAAAGGGTCCACGTGAATTTAATAACTAAGAGGTGGTCCCAATAGCTTTGTGCATAGTGTATGCAGTGGTGCCTTAAACCCTGACAGCTTGAATCTCAAATCAAGTTGACAACGTTATTAATCAAGACAGAGTAGAATGGAAACAACATATGGTACTTGCTATACATAACATTGGCGGAATGTGAACAATGGGCAGAAGCAAAGCAGAATAAAGCTGTTTTCTGCATTGTTGGTCACCTCTCAGATGGCTGATCAGGCCCAAGGCATTGTCTCAGCATCAGCTAAATCTAGTTAGAAGTCAGCTGGATACTTCAAACCAAGAAGATGGCAATCCTGCCACAAGGTATGTAGTTGGGCCCCAATCATATAGGCAAGAAGGGCTCTTTGACCAAACAAACTGGTAATGTTTCTTTTAGGGGTGGCACGATACCATGTTTTCATCTTATGTGATGTATCTAATATGATACTAATATGAAACTGTATTTTTGCTCTTCAACACCTAAGCTGATAATAATACACTTGTCCGGTTGCACTTTGAATCTAAAGAGGCTTCCCAGTTCTATGTTATAAAATGTAGGTTTTTCCCCCATATAGTGGACAATCTGTCCATTATAGAATTCTGCAAATGCGGCAGAATTGCTATTGGGTCTTTGTCCTACACATTATACACTATTTGGGTGCAGGAGCCTTCATTTTAATTCCTACACAGTACACAATGCAGGGAGTACGGAACCATTTGAGACACAGCTTAGCTGATCAGCTGTATTACTCTTGTCCTGACACATTTTTACGGCATGTTGCTGAAAGGTTAATTAAGCACTGAGGTAATAGTCCAGGCCTTTTTTTTTTAGGATATCTAATCTAGTGATTTTAGACTGTACTGAATATCAGCATGCCCGTAGTCACAAAATGGTATGGAAACCTTTGCTGTGCAAAATAAAGATGGATTGTTGCATGTAGAAAATGGAAAACCCTTAAAAGGTGCAATCTTTAGGAAATTCCACAGTGTATTATAAATCACTCCTAGCTTTAATTAATTGGTAATTAGCTGTACTCGTGTATATAGACAGCTTCCTGACTTTTTGCTAATAAGCACTCAAATGAAAGCGAAAAGGTCTGATAACAGAGGGGAAATGCTTAGGCTGCCTAAACATAGCCTAAGGCTACATGGAGCTGGCCGAGTTTGCAGATACAGCAGGAAATCTAAACTGTGCTTTCATTTTTAGAAATATCAATTATGAGTCGGCCCTTTTCATTCAACACCAAATAACAAATGAAACTGACAGTGCTTGTGATGACAGCAATGCTGCTACCTTGCCTGAAAACATCTCAACCTATAGAGGTCAAGGAAAATTCTAATTTGTTGCCAACATAAAGCCACTTGGTTCTCCATACCACAGATACATGATGCCTAACATACAATAAAGCTCAATGCTGGAGGGCAGTCATTTGCTCTAACATCCCTTCCCAAACTAATTCCGATAATTATCACACACTTCACAAACTGTTAGAGAACATTTTACTCAGCATTTGAAAAAGTTGGCAGGTTCTCTAATTCAGCTCACTAGATAATTATCAAGACCTTCTCACAATTAATTGGGCGTGTTAGAGCATAGAAAATACTAAACCTATGCAGTGATGTGCCCTCCAGCTACATTCTGACACCCATGCATTAGAAAAAATGATGCAGTGGCCCTTTCAGTTATGAATAATCCTGCCTCACTACCTATGTATGATGAGATCCTGACCACAAGTTCAATAGACATTCTAAATTATTAGATTTTGCATAAAAATGTCTCTTTCAATATTTGAAAAAATATTAAATGTGAGGTTGAAATTTTATATCTGAGCATATCACAGCTAGGGATGGGTACCGAGACCCGGTACTTAATCGGTCCCGGTGCCTAATTATAAAAGACCGGAGGACCGATAAGCTCT
>JBBPDB010000146.1:20689005-20701153 GCA_037974465.1 Brachypetersius altus
CATGGATGTCTGCTTCCCAGCCTGGTCTGTACTAGGAGGTAAATCACGGGAGCCGGTTAGACCCGGCCCTCGTGACAGTATGAGAGGAAAGTGTTTGCCCACAGACATTTAACCTGTGTCCTAAAGGGTCAATTATGGTGGAGTTTTGAAGTATATGAGATATGAGAAAACAGGAATGAGAGAGGGATATGGGAAAGGATGGGGCAGGAGAAAGTCAGTGCATATAAAAAAGTCTGCATTTGTGCCACAAACTTGATGACTACATACAACATATCCCCTGTATATTAAGAATATTTTGGCCATTTTCATAATTCAGGAATATGGTAACGTGAGCATGTTTGTTCGGGGTGTGTGGGAAAAAATGGTTTGCACTAGATTAAATAAATGGTTTGCACTTGATTCTGATCTGCTGTATGTAAATTCTCAAACCTGAGTATTATTTATTTTTGAATGTGATAAAATATTCTGCAGTGCAAATACTTTATTTATTTAACTCAAAGGCCAAACCTTCACTACTATCAGACAAATGAAATAAATGAATAAAGTAGATTTTACTCAAGTGAAAAATGTGAGCACTTCTTCCTCTACTGGTTCTGGACCCTAAGACATCTAGACCTATTACTGTTTTGTTGAAGTGTTTTAAGAGAATTTATTGTCAAACATTTTTTGATTTTTTGATATTAATTATGTGATTCAGTGTGAAATCTTTTATTGTTGAGAATATTTCTGAGAAAGATGCTGCTTTCTTACAAGTGGCAGTGAATGGACCCTGGGGGCACCTTTGTCTATCACACAATTATCGCCATTTTGTTTACTGTGTCTAAGTGTTTATCTGTACTGCTGCAGTTTAAAGAAATAATGCTGTTGGTTATAATTCCAAAGTTTATTATATTTTTTACAAAGTGCTATAAATCTATCTGTTCTTTTTTCAAAACACTACAAATCCATTCCTTAAAGAATAACTCGAAATACATTAATTTACGTGAAATTTAAACAACTTACATACAAATGGCCATCTTAAACACAGAACCACTTAAAGTACCCATGGAAAGGGAGCCGTTTGTAGGATGTACAAGATTTAGAAAATTGTAACTATATGCAGGGGAACGTGTTGTTTCTTTAGGGACTGTCCCCCCCCCCCCCCCCCTTCTCCCACCCTCATGTTTCTCTCGGAGCATGTGTGCTGTGCCCCCATGCCCCTTCCCTTCATGCACAGACCCGACCACACACCATGTAGCTGTTCTTCAGAACCATAAAAAGTATTTAAAACAACCATTTTCAAATAATAGTTTAAACAAACAAGCAACACTTCTCTCTTCAGGGTGCTGCCATGTTCAATAGTTCAGAATGCTGGCCGAACTCTGATTGGGTTTCGTCACATTTTGCAAAAAAACAGGTATAGCTGATTGGGAAAAACAGCAATTTACAATTGTTTCATGTGATTTGGCATGAAATGCTGATGGAACAGTGAGTAGTACACAGCAGACTGGCATGACATGCATGACAATCTACCTATTTTTATAGTGCAAAACCTTAAATATGCCCCCAAACATGCTCCCAAAACACTTTAATGTCACTATAAACACAGCTTAATTCATTACCCTTAAAGAAGCTTTTTCAGTTCTTTGTTTAGTTATGGGGACTTTTATTATGAAGACGGAGCACACCGGTCTTGTATTTATTTACATTATGTGTTTCAGCTGTCCGGTGTGCTCAGGGAAAATGAATATGTGTTTCTATTGATTTTTTGAGTTGTTGGTTTTGCATTTAAGTTGTGTAGGACCTGGGTGTTGGTCCACCATCATGCTGAATGATTTTGTGTTTTCTCCTATCTCCCAGTCCAATAAATAGCTTGAAATGGTACAAAGGTAAGTGGTGACCTGTCAGAGATTAAAAAAAGGTAGGGTCACCCAAAACCACCACCACCAAAAAAATTCAGAATTATACGAAAATTGTTTTTCAGGATACACAAATGGGTCAACAATTTAAAGCCTTTCTGCAGCAGTTGAGGTTTATCAAAACTATTCTTGATTAAAAGATTTCTCTGTTTGTATGAAAGCAGTGTTGGAACATCATTCCCTCGTGAGCATCAGTTGAACAGTATTGTACTGCAGAAAGTGGTGTGAAAATGGTGAGAAAATGCAATTAACAATGGAAGAGAGACAGTCCATGTATAATGGACTGATGAATCAAAATTTGATCACGCAGGATCTTTGTATGCTGTTGAGTATGCGAATCAATTGTCAAACATGAGGAGGAAGTGTGATGGTCTGGGGCTGTTTTGCTGAATTCAGGGTCGGATTAATTGTACAGAGTGAGCCAAAACAACTACCACAGCATTCTGCAGCACCGTGCAGTTGGTCAGGGGTTCATCCTACAGCAAATCTAAGCTATGCCAGATCTAGCTCAGAAAAAAGCAACAAGAGGGTAAACTTGAAAACATGGAGTGGCCAGAACAGTCTAGACTTAAACCCCATCGAGATGGTTTGGGATGAACTGAACAGAAGAGTGAAAGCAAAGGAACCTACATTTAAGGGAACTTGTGCAAAAGAAGTGGGAAGAACTTTCTGAAGAATATTTGATTTCTATTCAAATGACACGAGTGTGTTCAGCTATTATATCTTCCAAAGGTGGCTATATTGATGAGTCAAAAGTTTAGAATACATTTTGGTCTATAAACTGATTCCTCGCTTTCTTTTTTAACTCTTTGTTTACTATGCTTTCATTTCAGAGTGCAATAAAACATTAAACTGCATAATGTTGAATGAAAAAATTGAAAATTTGGGGTGTTCTAAAACTTTTGACCGGTAGTGTATGTATGTATGTTGTTGCCTGTATTACGGAGGGTTAAGTAAGGAGACGGATGATGAATTTGGGATATAACCATAAGCTCAATGTCAAGCTCACCTTTCCTTCATTGACAATTCATTTCAGCTCTATTGACAACAAAGAGACATAAGTCCAAACAGATGACATAGAACAAACAACCTACTGTAGCACTATAGGAGTTGTGTTGGATTAGTAAAAGATCACTAGTTAACTCATTATGGCTTCCTGTACAGATGCAAAATTGGACCACAAAGCCCTTAAGGTAGCAAACCCATCAGATGCTTTAAGTAAATATTTAGTGAGTCAAGAAAACCTGAAATAGACTATAATCTACATTGACTGGCAGCTTCGAGCCTCACAGAAAAGTACCCACATGACATCTTTGTGTAGGGCTGCAAACAAGGGCTCCATTACAAGTGAATGGCCAAGATGTGAACAAGCCTTTTTGCCGCGATAGTGTGAACACTATTAAGAGCTGTGGTGGATAAACAGAAGGCACTACTGAGGTAGCGATAAGGGAAGTAACGGCGCCAAGCCATTTACATACCTGACTTCCCCAGGGTCCATGCTTTTATACTCCAATACAGCTCGAGACTGTGAGAACACCAAGAGAGACCAGGTTTGCTAAGTGACACGGCAAAACATCTTTTAAAAATAGCCATCTGTGTAAATGTGCGAAGACATAGAGAACCTTCACATGATGTAAAGGAACCTTTATCCTCCACACATATCTAATTAAATGTATTGGCTTTTATAAGAACCATCCATTTAAAATTTCTTTATCAAAATAAACTGGCCCTTCTATGGCACTTCTTTGCCATATCCTATACACTTCATGTCTCTTATGGAGAGGGCATTGCTTTTGAACACTAACAGTGCTTCTGTGCTATATCCCACTCTTGACCAAGTATGACCAAAATTCAGGCTTTAAGATGACCTTTGATAGCAATTATGCAGTGGGCCTTTTGTCCATTTTCTATAAAAAGCTATATGCATGCAGTAATCAAACAATCAAAGTAACACTGTATGCAATGCCACCTGCTAACACACACACAAACACATACCTGTGTAGAAAAACATGAGAGGAAGACAGGCAAATAAATGCACATAGATTACTAGGGCAGCACGCGTGTATGTGCGTGCACACACACACACACACACACCCCTCACACACAAGCATGCACACACACAAACTCTGCAGGCACTGGAACCTATCCCAGGCCTGGTGACACATCTATCATAACTTGATCAATAATGATGAGCGTAGGGGGCGTTACTCATCATCCCCAGGCTTACATGGCAGACGGAGCATGCTCAGTGTAGGTAATTCCACTTCAGCAGGATGCACATGGCTGTAGGGTGGACTGAGTAGAGCTGTAACTCTGTTCTGTGTTTTTCATGTGCCAAGTGCCATTTTTATACTGCACCCGCAAGCATCTACCAGTTTTAACACATTTCTGCTTCTGATCAAACCTCAAAAGTCTACTTTACAGAGACCCTTGTGCTTTCCTGTGCTCACCCCAGATGTATTTGATGAGCTAAGACATAGTTCAAAGATCAAATCTGATTTAGGTTAATGTTGCTAGAAAATGGGAAGTAAATAGTAAATAGGATTATTACTGTAATAAAAAGCAGGTATCAGATACCAAGCATGTCTTGGATGATCCACTTTTGGAATATATCTGAACCATCCTACTAAATAATTACACGGTTAAATAATTATATAATAATCACGTAGTACATGAATACATTACCATTTGATTTACATGCCATATCAACAGGGTCAAGTCTGAAAACATGGCAGATGAGAATTTGCCACAAACAAGAAATAATTACGGAAAATGTGTCATTTAACCATTTAGATCCAACAAGCATATGGGATCTTGACAGCTTTCACACTTACAGCCCATTTATCAAAACATTTTGAAAATTAAAAGTTGAAAGTGATTTACAAATCACTTTAAAGGTTAGCGGAACTTCTTTATGAACACGAAACCAAGTGGTACAAATCAATAACCCCGGACTGGGTACGAGCGCGGGGGCACCAATCACACTGAACTGACTGAAGGAAATCAGTAAAAGATATTAAAATAGCAAACAATGCTCAAACAAAAACAATTTTTTTTTTTTTAATTTTCTCTCTGTGTGTCTTTGCAGTCATTAAATAAGCAATTTCCTCTGGGATCAATCAGGTTTTCTGCTTCTTATTAAGCTGTTTGACTCTGTTTGACAAAAAGGGATGTAGAAATGTGTAAAATAAATGATTTGAAAATATCTAACATTGTAAAAATATTCTGTTTATTGTCACACAATTCTACTACTAAGGAAAGGGGTAAGGTCTACTGCACTGCAATTATTCCTTCTACCTTGTTCCAATATCAGCTTCGACTCTACGGCTTAGCAGGCCAGTGCTGAGTGACATTTCGACTGACTGATTTGTCCACCGGATGAGCTTGGTGGTACACAAGAACAAGAGAGCCGAACAAGCTCATTAGAACACTAATTATGTGTGCAGTGAATATGTGCTTGCTTGCGAGCTTGCAGCTTCTCCTCAACATGCAAATAGCGCACGTCGCATGATGAGCGCAGAAGATTGTAGACTCCAGAGGTTGCGTTTTGATTGATGGTTCTGCATCAGAGCTGTTTGCAAAAACGATAATAACAACAACAACTGCACATCTGACAGCTAAAAGAAGAGGTCTCTGATACTAAAAAAGAGAAATAAAGCCAATAAAAGAACAGTTTGATGAGCCATTATGCTCACTGACAGATTTTTAAGTACATTTCTGTGATCTGTTCATCAATTATTGTTTTTTCGGCATGGAGGAGGGTAAACAATCGGGCACGGTTTGGAGAAAAGAAGCAGGGACAGGGCCCCTAGAGAGAAGGGCAGTCGGCCAGTTGTGTCCAAAGCAGCACTGTACCACACTGCCACCCAGAGGACTGTTGCAGAAGTGTCCCTTTCAATGACTTAAAGACCGGAAGTAGTCCTGCCATTATAAAGCAATAAGCTAAAAGCTCTACATGCTTTATAACATGCCAAGAGTTTATAACTCATTGTTTTTTGCACCATGCCACAGAACCCCCTAATTTACATCTCAAATGATGGCTCCTTGTCAAAACAAACTGAAAAAAGACACCATACAGAAAAGCATTAAATTAACAATTAAAAAGAACCAGGTTTGAAAACCAGAAGAACTTTTTTTATTCAATAATTTCCACATAAAGGTTCTAGGAACAGTAATTGGTATAGAGGTTCAGGAAGGAAACCTTTGAATGGTTCTTTAATTAGTTTTAGATAACTATGTGGTATGTAGTTACAACAGGGCTCTCCAAGCCATTTTTAGTGATCACTTTTTGACCACAGAACAGCTCTTGGCTGGAGATATTTCATTGGTGGACCCCTCTCAACCAAACAGAGACAATTTATACTGACGAATAAGCGAAGAGGCCCTTTTACACGCGTGAACACACCACAGCACACAGTGTGAATAAAATTCTTTCTCTGCATTTAACCCATTCACCCAAGTGCAACAGCGAGCAGCCACCAGTGCGGCGCCCAGGGAGCAGTGTGAGGTGGCAGTACCCTGCTTAAGGGTACCTCAGTGATGCCACAGGCAATCCTGGGATTCAAACCTGTAACCTACCAATCGCAGAGGCAACCCCTATCCATCAGCCCGCCAGCTGCTCTGGTAGTTAATGGATCTAGTAGGTAGGTGGACCTCTTATGTGAGCTTCTAATGAAATGGCCTGTCAGTGTATCTCCAGATCATGTTTGTATCATGAATCAGGAATAAATGTTCTCATACGAGTGGGAAGGTTGGTTAAAAAACACCTTGACAGGGATTGGGTGTATTATTAACACCACAGATGCTCAAAGGACCTCAGATGGACATTCCAAATGAGCCCATAAACCATAATGACCTACAGCAATTGCTTTTTCTCCCTGCGTGTTTTTCTTTCTTTTGGCCGCTTTTAATAGCATGATCCGAGCACCGTTACTCTCCGCTTCCATTAATAGTGGATAAATTTGCCCCCGTTCACGCTGGTCTGCAATTCATCCTTCAAAGGGCCCGCTCGTTTCTCACACACACTGGCCAGGGTGCGTTTTTCAGCAGCAGAAGCGCTAATGGTTTAGTCAATAAGGCTTGATAATAGCTACTTTTATGAAGGTGTCAGCTCTTTCCCCACAAGAGACTGGGGCGCCTTTAATCTGAAATAATGGCTATGGGCTGATCGAATGATTTACTGATGCGGTAATCTGTGCTTTGTAGCTCCAGAATGGACAGAAGTAAGAAAAATGTGTTAAGGAAAGAAAATTGTCACGACAGTAGTGTCTCCTCATCTCCCTGGTAGCGATATTCCTGATCAAATATAGTACCCCCTATGTGCGTAAGACAAACTATATCACTGTAATACTGTATTATGTACATATACTGAAGGAGCAAAATGTATTGTTGAACCAATATTTTACCTTCACCAATATTTTTCCTTTATCCTCTGGTACCCTAAATATGTAAATAAATATTATACTACATTATAGTTCTGTTTGTGTAAAATAATAAATAATAATCATTTTCCCTAATTCATTTACTGAAGTAATCCAACAGTGTAGAAAAGTAGTTGTGCTGTCGACTACTCAACTACATCCTGTTGATAAATGACATCAACCAGACTAGACACAAAGTTTGAAACATTTAAAAGAGTTGTGAAGTTGTTTCCAAGGCTCTGGGACAGTAAGAGCTAGCAAACAATTTGGAAACAATCTTTCCAGAGGTGGCCGGCCTACCAAAACTGAAACCCATTAGGATTCCACAGAAGGATCTGAAACTTGCTCAAAAACAGTTCTGCAAAGAACAATGGGCTAAATCAGTCTGCAACATTGTGAAAGATTTATCTCAAATTATTGGACATTTTGGTCCTATGATTGGATCGAGGTTCATCTGCAGAGATGCTGGCATATCCATACCCCCCACCCCCCACCCCACTATCTCAAACTGCAGTAGAGGACGCCTGGCACAGCATCAAAGCGATATGGTATCATGCTGTGGATATATGCCACACTGTGTCACTTCTCATCATGGCTCCATAGAATCTTTCTACGCTAATCCTTGCGGATCCGAACTGACAGAATCATTTAGACGCCTGGGCAAGAGGGAGGAGAACAACAGAGATAGCAACAACAATTACCTCAAACATAGCCAGCCTTAAGCGTCCATCTGGGTGTGTGTGTGTGTGTTTGTGTGTGTGTGTGTGAACTTGGAAAGGTATAATTTACTGACTTACAGTTCTACGTGGATATGACATAGAAACAATGACATACAGTGTCACTGTTTCTATGGTATAATTTACTGACTACCAGTTCTATGTGGTTATGCCATGGATACAATGTCACTGAGGCAAAGCACCAATATTTATAGTATCCCCTGTGCTCTTATTTGACTGTGGTCATCTTCATGTTTCAGCTGTTGAACTGTAACAACCATAGGAGTCGAGACAGTGCTCTATCAGGGATGGACCAGAAGGGTGTGGTCAAGGCTCATTTCTCTTTTTTTATCTTTTATTTCACTGCTAAGGTCACTTTCAGTACTAATAACACTCAAAACTTTTCTTAAAAAGTTAACAATGTAAGATAAAATGGAAATAGAATGGAAAACAATACCAAACTTCCCAGAGCCTTTCAAATTGTGCCTTATCTCCTGTTAATATGAGGAGCTTTTGCAGAACTGAAAACAGCTTAACCGCTGTAGTGAAGGCTTCGGTCTTCCAAGCAGTTTAAAAGGCCCAGGAGCCGACTTTCCAAAACTAAAAGCTCCCCGCCAGGAGATAAGCAAGAGTGGGAAAGCTGTGGATGATGGAGCCTTTTATTAAAATGCGTGAGGCGTCACTGCGGCACCGTGATGAATGCTTCTTGCCGTGTCCATGGAGACGAGAGTAGAGAGCTTTCTCTCTGCTTCAGCCCGAGCAGTGGCAGCACCCCAACACAGCGACAGCCTGCAAGAACGGCAGAGGCTGACACTAGGCTCCAAACCCCACATGCAATATCTCCTTAAATGTGACTTATCACTCTCTTGCAAGCCTGTGTGTTGGAGTTGCAGTAGAAGAATGAGAAGTGCTGCTTTTCCCCATGACAGAGCTCAGACTTCTTACATGGATATTCTTAAAAAATTTGGACCAAGTACCACCTCTTGATCAAACTAAACAATACAAGTAAGACTAGATACATTATTAGAGAAGGAAACCGTTCACTGGTTGAGCCTACAACCTACATTGCAGTGTCTGTGCCTTATCCAAGTGTTGCCTCTACTGTCAAACTTAGTTGCACAGCTGTCAAACAGTAAATTAAATGTGTACAATTTGTTAATTGGTTATAAACTCATACAATTTACAATAACTAATAATGGCAGTAAATACTGCAAGTCTGATCCTTTCCAAAGAACTAGCTTCATTTAAAATGTTTACAAATGTATACAAAAGCATAACTGAAGTGGAACGTTTTAATTCTTGATAATCTGCATTGTAGTTAGTATTCTCACAAAACAAATTTGTTAAAATGAACATTAGTTTCCAGACTTTACTATCCAAAAACCTGTAGTAATGCTGAAAATAGCAAAACAGTGGCAAATCTGCTTCTCTGTTATGAGCTGATTTTTAAAAAAACATTTATGGCATTTATCAGACGCTTTTTTCCAGAGCAACTCCCATTCCCTAACTACAGGGGACAGTCTCCCTGGAGCAACTTGGGGTTAAGGGTCTTGCTCAGGCACCCAGTGGTGGTGCTGAAGGTAGGATTTGAACCCATGACCTCATGGACCAAAGGTAAGTATCCTACCCACTGAGCTACCTCCACACCAGTCCTTCAGTTTGGATTCTGACTGTGGCATCCTGCTCTCAATGCCAAATGTAATGACTCACGAAGCTCTTCTTGTTTATTATGATTATTAATACTTCCTTATTTTTATTGACACTACTGACCCTTGACTACCTCCTTATTGTTCCTAGCTCTCTTTAAGTCTGCTGCTATATTTCATTATTGTAATTAGTCGCAGCAGCAGTAGTGGTATTAATAATATTATTACTTGTATCTCCATTAACTCTGTTGTACCTTATTTTATTGTTAAATCTTTAATTGTCTCATTTAATGCTTTGGCAACACTTAATTGTCAACAGTTTATGTTGCGAGAGGTGATAAAACACACTACTGGTGTGGAAACTGAGGTCACTTTCAAAACTGATGCCAAGATTCTCGTTTAACACTCACACGTGAAGAGTCTTCATAAACAAGTTATTCCTCTGATCCTCATTTCCAGCGTCTTGACGTACTTTTTTACCTTCACAGATAAAGAGCCTTGTTCAATCCTCATTCCCATTGTCTTTAATTACAGGAAATTCTGTGATGGAATAATGTCCTCCATGCTGTAAAACAATGAATTCCACCAGGAAAGGGATGAATACAGGTTAAATAATATGACCGTTCCCAGAGAATATAATGACCATTACAGGATCTGTCTCAGCACAAATTTAAGCAAAAATGTCAACCCAGTTCTGCAGTTGTTAAAACAGAACACACCGTTGTGCAAGCATTTCTCAGAACCCTGATTATTGAACCTACTCTGCCTCTCTGTTGCCATCTATTTTTGTTTCACAGGAACCCAGTTCATATCAAAGCGATATTCGGTAAACTCCTGTCTCTTACGTATGCAGCTTGACGACAACAGAAGCTTTCTTCTTCTAAACATTCCAAATAGTCTGCTGGCATGAGGAGGGTGTCTAATTGTCGTTTTCAAAATGTGGTGAAGCCAGGATGCAACCAATTCCTGCAATTGTCCAAATGTGATGCTTGGAGATGTTTTTGCCTCTCAAAGCATCCTCTTCATTGTGCACGGTGGAAAGTACACTTGCATCCTCCTCAAAGCACACTGCCAGTTTTTTGAAGCTTCTTAATTATTCCTTTATTTGTAAAGATAAGAATTTTTAGATGATTTATTTTCCAAGAGCTATTGCTTTATTCACGGTGGACAGTCATCTTTCGACTCAGCTTACCTCTGATTTTGAAGATCCTGTCCAAACACTCCAAGTCTGTGGTCATCCTCCATGTCAACACTTTGGTAATGTCTACAGTGTATGGTTTAAGAACTCTTCACACTGAAAGGTTTGGAAGAGAGGTCTGGAACATAGGCTCTACAAAGAGTCCTTCTGAATTCTGATTTAATTACAGGCTATCCTACTGTAGGGCTGGCACCCTCATTAACCACAGGGGGAGGTTTTTTGGCTGGGAACTGACTTAGCAGGTGACTGTTTTTTTAACACCTGTGGTTTATTGGTGCCTCATAGCAGCCTGGAAGCTCAGGCTTTTGAGAAACAACACCCTGGGGTTTTCTTTGCTTGTGTGGCAACCCGTTACCAGTGCAAATGAGAGGAAAGCTTACAGTCTCAAACAGCAGAGCCTGGGTAAAGCTGATACACTGTTTTCAGAGATTTTAGAGAGTAGGAATCAGCCAGCACACTCTTACTGGAGAGCAGAACAAGGATCTTTATTTGGCTTCCTTTATTTATTCTAAATGTGGGAGCATCGGCTGCTGAGGACTGGAGATCAGGATGGGTTTTTTTCATGAGGAAGGGTTGATGGTTCGAATCACATCTAGATACACATTTACATCAAACACAGGCCTCAGTTACATAAAGATGTGGTTTATTTTGCTTGTTATGTTATTTCTGCCAAGATTCCTTCTGGCCCTTAAAGTCTGCTTCCAGTGGTAGTAAAACCATCATGATCCTCTGCAGAAATCCTAGAACAGGAACAAGTTACTTTTGTGGACGTGTCCAACTCCTACGGGGTAGGGCCAGAATAATTTATAGACTAGGGGTAGCTGAAGCCCAGGGGCTGGGCAAGGGGTCTGTAGGGTGACTGAGAATGTTGGGAAAGTAATGTGGTATTATTATTTTCATGACTAATTGTGAAGTTGAATTGACAAATGTGAAATCTGTGTTAGGTGTCCAAATTGAAATAAAAGTGATTGGTGAAAGTGCTTGGAAAGGGCCTCGTCCTGGCGCTCCTCGCGCTCCTCGCGCTCAGCATCTCCCCTCGGGCTGCAGACCTCCATGCTGGCCTCTCCCCGGCTCTCCCCCAGCTCGGTCGAGCCTGCTAGCCCTGTGCTGCTGCTGCTAGCTGTTGTTTTAGCCCCCTCCAGCCCTATGCTGCTGTTGCTAGCTTCTTAACTAAGCTAACAGCTAACACTTCAGACTGACGGCTGAAGGTCTGGAATTCATAGCCACTTTCTTTGGCCAAGGCCCGCCCATAAGGCCATTTGACTGACAT
>JBBPDB010000146.1:20705027-20718312 GCA_037974465.1 Brachypetersius altus
AGAGAGAGAGAGAAAGAGAGAGAGGTAGATAGATGCAGAGAGAGAGGGAGAGAGAGAGAGAGAGAGAGAGAGAGAGAGAGAGAGAGAGAAACAGAGAAAAACAGATAGAGCAAAAGAAACAGAGAGAGAGAGAGAGAGAGAGAGAGAGAGAGAGAGAGAGAGAGAGAGAGAGAGTAAGAGGAGAAAGAGAGAGATGACAGATGTAAATGTACCAGTAACCAGTAGAGGGAGATCTCTGCCAGTTTTTCCCCTCTAAACTGCACGGACTTGCTTGTCATCTTTTTTTCAGTTTATCAAATCTAATATGGCAAAAAATCTAACTTAACTGAGTCTGTCTGGTTTCTGAGGTTACTGAGTGAAGTTTTAGGACAGCCGAGGCTTGCCGGGTAAGGACAATTAATGTTTGAGCTACTACCCTTTAGTGTTGTAGCAGAAAATGAAAAATCTCACGAGACTTTAGGCTTCTGCAGCTGAGATTATTGTAAAACACTTTGACTGGATGAACAACGCTTTATGTAGATTTTAGATATGACGTACAGAGACTGCAAAAATGCAACAATTAGACTGTAAATAATAGTTTAATTCAATAAACAACGAAACATGTGTGAGGGAAACCTACATGCACAGTTAACTGATGACATGTTCAAATCAATATTAGCTATTATTTTCTTATATAAAGCATTGTCCTCCAAACCTAAACAACGTCGTTAAACATGCAGAACATCATCTAAGACTTGTTATTTGTGATAAAAATCAAAACAGGTGACAGAAAAACAAACCCAAAGTCGAAAGACTGTACATGTCACTAAATGCGATATGAAACAGATCCATTTCTGCTCAGTCTTGTTTTCCCACCCGTTTTCAGACAAGGGCCTCCTTCAGCGATTACGATTGGCTAGACTAATCAGGCGTCCTGTGCTGTGATTGGCTTGAATGTGTCCCAGCCGGGCCATAGAATAACAACTAGCCAATCAAAGCTCAGAACAAGTTCTCAGCGTGGCCAATCCCAGCTTAGAAGGGGCAGGCTTTGTCCGAAAGCGGGTGGGAAATAAGAACGCGAACAGCACCGCTGTCGCGCGCTCACTCGCGCGCTGATTTCCTTGGACTCGGAGTTTTTGGAGCTGCTCGAGCGCTTCACGCGCTTTAACCGCCTGGTTATTAATATTATTTATTGTTGTTTATAACCGTTTATTTTTATTTATTTGTCCGTGTTTTTCTTTAACCGCCCATGAATTATAACCAGCAAATCATCCCGAGTCGGACAGTTGGCACCGCGGAGCACTTTGGAGGGATTTATTCTCCAGGACCGTTAATGTGACAATGCTCGTGTGGATGAGTGAAACGCGGCCCTGTCAGCTGTAAAGTTGCAAAACAGAAAGAAAGAGAGAAGAAAAAGAAAGAAAGAGAGAAAAACAGTCCATAAAAAGTCAAAATGTTGTTCGCCACGGTGTGTTTCCTTCTGCCATTGCTCGGTAAGTTCCCATATACATTAAAAAACTGCATGTTTTAATTAGAAAACTTTGATTGTCTAGTTTCTTCTACCTGGTACACAACACAATGTCCAGTCAACACTTACTTAACACCTCTGGAAATGAAGCTGGGACCCTGATTTTGCTGTGCAGAATTCAACCCTGATTTTACTATGCAGAGAATCTAACAGCTCTGGTCTAACCTATAATGTGCTGCACCCTTTGACTGAGGTCACTACTCCAAAACTACATGTACATTTTAAAGCCTAAGATGGAGAAACATTACACATGCTGCTGCAAAATACTATTACAGATCCACTAACTTGGGTTTTCTAGTTTCTTCCACAGCAAAATGTCCATACAACACTGACTTAAACACCTCTAGAAATAAAGCTGGGGCTGAATTTAACCCTGATTTTCCTATGCAGTGAATGTAACAGCTCTATAATGTGCTGCACCCTTTGACTAAGGTCACTAGTCCAACAATACATATCATTTAATCTACATCTTATCAATTTATGTAACTGAAGAGAAAGAATTGCTTGTGATGAGTTATTCCTTCACTCCATGTAGCAACACATACATGGTGGAATAAATGGCCAAGAATATCACCAAAAAGTGCTGAAAGTAGTGACTGTGTTTACTGTTAACTGTTGAAAGTGTGCAGTCTGCTTCGGACTGCCCTCTCTTGTGTTCCCATAACTGTGTTTTTATAATTGTTGATGAGAGAAAGCTCTTTGTGCCGATTTTAAAAATCTCCAGGCGATGATACTTTAATCTTTAAAGCAGCTTGAGTGTGGTTTAATCCTCTCATGTTCAGACAAATGCAGTCTGAGGTACCTGAGGTTTGGGGTGGGGGAAAATGACTTATTTACCACACGGATAAGAGGCGGTTGCTTTGTTTTGAAGGGGGAAGAAGATAAGACTTGTAGTCATACCAAGCTGCTGTAAATGCTTGCAGAGGTGTAGAGGGTCATGTTCCTGAACTGTTTCTCCACACAGATGTGCTGCTGTGCGCAGGGGAGCCGATGTTCACTGCGTCCGGCCGGCTGGACTGCGTCCGAGCCAGCGAGTTGTGCCTGAAGGAGCCGGGGTGCAGCACCAAGTATCGGACCATGAGGCAGTGTGTGGCAGGCAAAGAGAGCAACTCCAGCGTGCTGGCCGGCCTGGAGTCCAGGGACGAGTGCCGCAGTGCCTTGGACGCGCTGAAGCAGAGTCCGCTGTACAACTGCAGGTGTAAAAGAGGCATGAAGAAGGAAAAGAACTGCCTGCGCATTTACTGGGGGATCTACCAACATTTGCAGGGTGCGCACAGTTCTCTAGTGCTTTGCTTCTTCTGGAAAATGCAGTTAGTTTTGACGGCAGAAATCGGTTGGACATGACTAACACAAATCCTCGGTGTAGGCTTAAGCGTAATCCTAGAACCACACAACACTGAAAGAAAAATATAGTCCAGAACTAGAAGTAATTCCAAGTGACCTATTCTGTTCTAATTCTGTTCAGGTGAACACAGGTTATTCACCACTGACAATTCAAATGTGAACTTTGCTGTGTAGGTGCCAAGTTTATTTACATGGCTACTCTGTCTACACTGTGTAGCACATGGAGTTTATGCTCATACCAGCCTTTGTCAACAACCTAGGTTGCTCAAAAGCATGGGTGCTGGAACCATTATAGCAGGAGGGACATGTTCCCCCCACTTTTCAAAAGCATCCGGTTGCCCCCCTCCCCCCACTTTTCCCCTCTTGGACAACGGTCAAGGCGTAGAGAGCAGTGAGTGCCCCCTCCACCTTTCCCCTATTGGACAACAGTCAAGGCGTAGAGAGCAGTGCGTGCCTCCCACCTTTCCCCTCCCAGACAACAGTCATAGAGTCATCGCCCACCCTCAAAAGTCTTCAAAAGCCTTTCTGTAACATCCATTGAGTAATCAAATGTGAAGTAGTCGCTGATTTGACTCTCTGATTAGAGAGCATGCGGCAAAAATCCCAGCATATACCCAACGGACACCTATTGCCACCTGCAGCCTGCAGTGTGGACTTAATACCGGCATCATTAAACTACTACTTACAGTGTTAAAATCCAAAGCCTATACAATTGCTATAAAGCGTGCCTTCAATGCTGGGGGGGGGGTTTGTTTTGCATGCTCAATCAACCAGAAACTGGCCATCTAAATAACGGTCTAAACGAGCACCACGAGTGAGTGACCCAAATAGCAGTTTCCCCTCAGGCAAATCAACAGGGACAGTTTACGCCATGGAATCGGCCCACAAAATTACCAGTGGCTCTACAGAGAAATGTGCTGCACTCACTCCAGTTAATTTATTGTTCCTTTGCTCAACAGGGAATGATTTACTCGAGGATTCTCCATACGAGCCCGTGAACAGCCGTCTGTCAGATATATTTCGACTGGCCCCCATCTATTCAGGTAGGATCATGGGATTATTTGATTTAAATTGCATTATTGTTCCTAGAGCTTTTCTCAACAAATTGTTCCACTTCCGAAATACTCTTGGGGAAAGCAGTCTCACATTTTATATTTGATGTTAAGTGAGATTTCATTTTTGCTCTCTTCCTCCTTTTTCTCACCCCCTCCCGCCGACCCCGTGACTGCATGCAGTGTCTGATCTTGCACTCTTGCATGGGGAGATATAGTTCTGCATGTTTGCTGTTTGCAGTCAGTGGACCGTTAAATAAGGTTTGATCTTACAACCTTACAGAGAGCTTAGCAAGGCTGACAAGACCTAGTCTAAGTTTGTTTCACAAGCCGATCAGATGTGAAATCTGGGACGCTGGCATCTGTATGTGTGGATCATGGTATATTTGGATCACGGTCAGCCTCTGGGTGGCAGTGTTGTTCTCTGGGTAGGAAACCCAACAGTTGCAGTGAGTCCTGTCATGATGTCCTGTCTAAGGTGCTTCGCAGCAGATGGTGATAGCAAAGGTTTAACAGAACTAAGTAAAGTCAAACAGAGAGAGCTTGAGTTGTCGTCTCAAGTTGACTAAATGTTGTCCTTGAGGGAGAGATGGAAGGATGAGCGGAGACGGTCCGACAGACAAGATTTACATAAACCAAACAACTGCGTGCCATTCTTGGAGACTCAAACAAACATGTTCAGACTCTTCTGCTTTCTGCATTTTGTCTATTGTACAGTAGGTGCCTTGGAAAGAGATTAGAGATCTATAGAAGTCTTACAATTTTATTCTAAGACATTACTGCGAAAATATAAGGAAATTGCAGCTTAAAGAAGTGCAGCACCTTTGAATCATTTCATTTCCTCCTGTCTTATCCTTAATACCTTTCGCGTGCACTCCTTTTGTAATATTAGTGGGTTTTGTGGGCACATACTACTCTGCTGGTAGTATTTAAAAGGATCATATTCCACACTTTTACATGTATTTTGTTTGCTCACAAATGATTTATGCTAATATGTACCAAAAACAGCATTTATTATTTTTTTACCATGACTATTTACCAAGCTCCCCTTAAACCAGCTGCTTTAGTTAGTGTGCATTTAAGATCTAAATCTAAATAATCTGTTCTGATAATCCGCTGGCTGCCCTGTATTTGTATTTATTTTAAAAGCAATCTGAGCTGAAACACCAAGTGTGAAAGGGCAGGGCTAAGCCGCTCTAGTCTGAATAGACAGATATATGTAAATGAGTTGGGTTTCATTACAAGGACAGTCAATTCATAACAAAAAGGCTTATTTTCCTCATGTGTATGGTCGCAGGAGTTGATAATACATTTTGAAACAATGTTTATATACATGAACTCTTTTCATTCAGAACTGAGGAAAATAGTCTTTATCTAAATATGGGCCTTTTAGGTACTTAAGTCAAATATGTTAGAAACCAGTGTATGGAAGCCAATGAAAAACATGCACATGATAATGTTTGTGACCGATAATCAGGGTGACAGTTGTAGTTCTTGAGTTTTGCTGAAATTCATGGAAGTGGAAGAGAAAACTTGCACCCTCCTAAATCAATGTCACTGGTAAGTCACGTCAGTCAAAATAATGAAAGCAAAAAACGATGGAGCCTGTTTCAAGCTCCCCTCGGGGAACCGTGAGGCAGCAAGTAAACATTTCAGTAATTAAAATAACATGCACCTTGCTATTTTTTACCTTTCTCTCTCTCTTTTTCTCTGTGGCTGTGAGAACAGAGAGATTTATGGGAAAGTGCTTGGAATCAGAGATTGCTCCTTATTCCCTACTGAAAAGCTCTTTACTTTGATTGACGGCTGCGCTCCGTGGCTAAGAGACAGCCCCACGGAGCATCAATCCCTTCCCTACAAAGGGATTTACGAGGCAGACGCAGTCAGAGACAGGGCATGCCACACTCACAGTGTCTGGAGGCTTCTGGCCTCTGGTGTGCGCTGCTGTTGTTTATGGCTCCGTTGGGAGAGGAGTGTTTTGCTGTTTTTGATTAATTTAGTGAATCTAAGCCATGAAGTGCGGTAAAATTAGATACCTTTAAAGATGTCTGAAACTGTACTGCATTGATTTCTCTTTCTCTTAAGAAGATTATTGCTCTGAGGCTTCCTCTCTGTTAAGAGTCTCATGACCCTTATTCACGATGCGCCAAGAAACCAGTAAACAAGTCCCTGGGTTAAAGGTCAGGTTGGTCAGTAGAAAGGTGGGCTGGTGTGTGTCAAGTGGACCGACAGTTTTCAGAAAACTACACCACTTTCAATTTTTATAAATGACTGTAAAGTTCAAAGAATCACCACATAATGTCCAGGAGGAACCCTAAACTAAAAGAGAACCTTTACTTTATGTGAAAGCTGTTCACTTAAAGAATCATTTTGCAACATACTGTATATATATATATGGCAAAACAGTTATTTTCTACAATGGAGATCCTGTTGTTCTTTGAAGACATGTTCAAAATAGTTAAATAGCACCTTTCCCAGAATTGCTGAGTCAGTATTTTCAATACATAATGAAGCCTTTTAACCTAAGCATCACAATCTAATTTACAAATATGGTTCTTCAAGGTTTTTTTGGTGGTATAGCACAAAGAATGCTATAAAGAGCGTAGATTCTTTTGTAAAGATTGGTTTTTACTTTTATTTTTGTGAGTGCAGAGCCATGCAAGGCATTTGCTGTTGAAATTGTTATTGGTGTTATTAAACTATTCTTCTGTATGATAAACTGATGTATATGGTTCTATACGGCACCAAAATGGTGCCAATTAGCTTGTTTTTGGTTCCATATAGAACACCTTTGGCTAATATTTTAGCAGGATATCCACTGGTAACATTTATGAGTGGCGGGCCACCAAGCAAACATCTTGGCTATGGCAATAAACCCCCACCTGACCTCCAACCCCAGTACACAAAATGAAAGTACAAGCAACAGACAACAAAACAAACCATGAAGCCGCACTAATCACAAATGTGCTTTGAGTCTGTATGAACTTTCCTTACACACACAGGGTTCTTTACCGTATTGATGTCTGTTTTTCCACTCAAATAAATGAGAGACCTCGTCTCTGCATGGAGTCTTACGTCCCTTAATTTACGTTACACCATAGAGCCAGTAAAACAAAACAAATTAGAGTGTTCCCGGGGTCAAAGTTCAAGTTGGGCAGTAGGAAGATAGACTGGTGTGGATCAAGTGGTCTGACAGCTGTGCTCTCATGCTCCACTTGCAGACATCCCCCCACTCAGTAATGGACTGAAATGTAAACAGCCATGGTGAAGTAGAGGGCAAGCTAAATTTGGTTGTTGAATTCACTGGGATTTGATTCACCTGGCTCAGCTCAAGGATTACTTCAGACATCCCTGCTCTTCTGTTTATGTCTGCCTCTGAAGGGAAGACAAACGCTCACAAAGCCTTAAAGCGCAGACTCAGATCAGACATTGAGATACAGTATATGATCAAAAGGAATAAAGGAATAATCATCTTCAACTTGCAGATCCCGTATCTGAGATTTTTCATAGATTTTATTATTTTCCCTTGGGATCAGCATATAATGTATGAATGAGTTTATGAGTTTAATCATTTGTAACCTTTCTTTACCAATTAATGGTCATCAAGTGCAGCATCCACACTTCTGCTCTATTTCTGTGTTGCAAGTTGGGTTGGAGCAAAAATGCAGGCCTTCAGAACCACTGCTTTAGAAAAAGAGAAGTCCCTTTTACTTAAACAGGTAGTTTTTATCACTGTGGCTTTTAGATTAATGTATGCAAATGATGTTTGTTATGATTGGATCATTTTGTCCGGGCTGAAACACTTTTTTACTTTTTGTACATGGATGAAGACTATGGAGTGAAAATAGAAATATTCAGTTTTCCATTGATATGTGGCCCTTACTTTCCTTAAATATTGATGGGTTAGTGTGAAAGGGAGACATCTCAGTTTTGCCATGTGCTGTCAGTGGTTTGACACACTGAGAGGGAAGACGCATGTAGCAAAGCTGTATGCATGGCAATCTCCTCTGAGCTTGGTAATCTGCTTGTAAAGATGACGAACATTAGTCAGTTTTAAGGAAGAATTCAGTTAAAATTATAATGTTTTCCTCTTACAACAAATGTAATGGATCAGTCAAGCTGGGGCAGCTGGTAGCCTACTGGTTAGGGCATTCGCCCTGCGATCAGAAAGTCCAGGTTCGATTCCCAAGACCGCTAGGCACAGCTGAGGTACCCTGAGCAAGGTACCGTACCCACGCGTTGCTCCCCGGGCGCCGCGAATGGGTTAAATGGGTTGAATTTCGTGCAGTTCACACTGTGTGCAGTGGTGTGTTCACGAATGATCACTTTCACTTCAAGACATAGTTTCTGAAGTTTATTGCATGTAATGGAAGCCACACTAATACAACCCACTAAGTAATATCACCATATGGTGACATACATTGTGTTCATTTTACGATATAAACATAGTTAAAATTACTTAATCACTTAGTCTTATTTTCACAAAGTATCACTTAAAGTTTGATAAAACATTTCCTCTCTTTGCTTTATCTTGTCAACAACCACTGATCCATGTAGAAGGCAGTCAGAATCCATTTTGCCCACTTCTCTGCACCTCCTATCTTTCTTTCTCTCTGTCTCTCTCTCTGATGTGAGTTACTTCTGTATTACCACCACACCATTAGCTGCTGTCCAAGAGGAGAGTAGAAAGTAAAGGAAGCTTGAATACACAGTACACAACTCACTCTCACATCGCCGCTCCCATGAGCACTTTCTGTCCCTCTGCATTTTGCACGTGCCCAGTTCAATAACGCGCCCCTTTGAAACCAGCCATCCAGAAAAGCTGGAGAATTGCTGGCTTCCTGGTCGCCAAACAATCCAGAACCCGGACCCCTTTAAATGCATAAAACCTCGAAAGGCTGTGAGGGGAAATTAAAACGCACACATTTCTTAAAGCAAAAACCATGACATCTATTGTCAGCGAGATACACAGCAAGGCATTGTTGGACTTTGCTGATAAAGTCCACCGTAATGTTAGCCGATCGTCACTTACCACTCCGTAGCACCCATTGAGAAAAATGGGGCTGAGAAGAGAATGTGACACAAAGTGTAATAGCCAGTCTGCTGCTCTGCCTGAGTTGGCTGAGCTGAAATTGCCTAAATTATGGGGTGGTGGTAAGAAAAAGACGAGGACATCAAACAATCTGGGGAAGCGCAACTATGAATAAAGATGAGCCTCCATATAATTTTGCCGCTTCTCTGCCACTCCAGAAGCTCTTGCAACAACTGTTTTTCTGACATAGTAACAACGTGTCGAGGTGCATGGCAAAGCTTTTTTCCAAAAATAAACATGGCACTGCTTCTATCTTTCAGGAAAAGAAACAGTTTCTGCTCCTTTCTTAGCAACATGACACTAAAGGAACACTGTCCTGGGTGCCCTCATTAGTATTTGCAGATAGTTATGGGCCGGTCTTCCCTAGGTCAGCTGGAGCAATGCCTCTCCCCACTCTGTGTGTGCAGTGTCAACCCTGGGCGGCATGTGTTGCGTGAAAACATCTGTAGTGGCAACCTTCCAGGCCAGCGACACGAGTCTGCTGCACATCCAGACACTGACATGGCACTGAGAGGCTGTCAGCACCTCTCGCTCGAGCTAATCAGCTCCAGATACAGTCTCTTTCAACATGTTTTCTCTCCATACCACTACTTGACCCAGCATTATTCCTGCTGACACCGCAAAACTGACCCCAAGATGTTTCTTGTTGAAAGTGCAAGTGGCGTTAAATGCACACCCATTCATTTCTTTGACATTCATTACAGTAAAGTTGCTTTGATGACCACTTTAAGTGTTTAGTCTGATATCAATTTGCTGGACATTGCTGAATACAACCATTGGTAGTAAGGATTCTTATTCATTTTGGTTATCATGCAACAATTAGAACAAATTTTAACCAAACAAGGGCAAAATAAACAGATTCTGTAATGCATGTAAATGCAGTTTTTTGCAGAGACAAGCCTGATTTGGCCAAAGGGACAGACTTTAGCTCTAGTCTAACATCTAGTCAGAGCAGAATTTAAAAGTAAGTTCTTTATCAATTGTGTACAGCATACTGAAAGTTTGGAGTGGTATTATCGTAGTATGGTAAACACTAAAAAAAAGTATATTTATAAAGTATTATATGTGTATAAATTATAAATGAAACATATACTTTTAAATATTTACTCTATTTACTATCTTACTCTCTCTGTGTCTCTTTCCTTCTCAAACATACATAGGCTCCAGAAAAGCAATGTTATTTGCTGTGTTATAAGTCCATCAATTACGTCGAGTCGAGTTATTGTAAGCAAACCAACACCCCTAAAATCTTTGTCACTGATAAAAACTGTGACTAAGACAATCTGTCTCATTGTAAAATGTGAAAAGTCACTGATGGTTTGTATATTAGGGAGGCACCCCTGTAGCTCAGATGTTCTGTTTGAAGTCTTACCTAACAAACAGATAAACAAGACTAAAAGACTGAGCTAGAGGTCTTGAGTGAAAGCTAAGAAATGGCATACAGTGTCAGCCCAGCAGAGGTAAACAAGGCCTGGCTAATAGGGCTCTGTTATTTGTTTATAGCAGTTTGTCCATCGCTTTTTTCATCACCAAGTCAGATGTGGATGTTTTTATCAGGATGGAATCTTGTCTCATAGTTTTTCTTCTGGTTGATACACTATAGTCTGCTTTCATGACATTTGCTCTCAATGCAATAGTTTGTAAATAAGTTACTGCAAGGGGTATTTTGAAATTGTGTCTGTGCATTTAGTTTGTAGCCAGATTAAGTGGAAGGTTGGAGGGATTTTTTTTGTTTTTTGACATTTCAAAATGGCTCATGTAAAAATGTAAAAAGTGCTATCATAAATATTGTGAAATACCACTGCAATTTATTTAGAAATCAGCATCTGATTTCAAATGTGCCCCTCTTTTCTGATTTATCGACTCTTAATAAGGACAACTGGCAGTTTCCCAACATTCTTTCATTTTCCCCCAACATTCTTGATTTGCATTATCTGAACTGATAAGGATACTCTCAGTGTTTGAAGGCATAATGTTCATAATCAATTCACACTTCTGGGCTTTAATCATCAAGTTAAGTTAGTGACAATGTTCTCATCTAAGTTTGGTTGAAAGATGGGGTCGTCGATAAATCGAAAGATGGGGTGAGCGATAAACCATCCCATGCCAGAGTCTCTGTGACTCTTAAATTCCCACACAAGCACCTTATTCTGCTTTATGAGGGACTGATTAGTGATCGCCTCATTCAAATCTTATTTAATGAAGAAAAGCATATAAAAAAAACACTGCTGTAATCGACCCTCTCCTCTTGCAATGTGACCAGTTGAATGGCAAACCACTACTAGAAGTACGCCAAAGGTAATTATTGAATTCTTGACTTTTGAGTTCTGTAAACCCTGCATAATTTCTCTTACTTTTAGAATGATGCTTTAAAGAAGCTGTTCAGTTCAGTAATTGCACCTCTAAAATATAAAATCTGAGAAACTGAACATTTTTGCTGTGGTCTCTTTTTTCCAGTGCTGTACTGTATATTGTTTATGGCCTAAAAATATCGGCTTGTTTATAGGCAGCACTGCTCAGCGCTTTCTGCGGTGTTATGGTGATAAACAGCACAAAAATATCTTACTTCAGGACTGTTATCATTTTGATGGCAATTTTATCAGCCTACCCTGGAATATAGAGCAGAACTGTTGACTCATTATAAGGAGAAGGCCTATGCCTAATTCAGCCAGTGAATGTATGGAGCTTGTATTACAGAATTAAGGTGAATGTGCTCCCTCTTTCCTGATGTATCTACTCTTAATAAGGACAACTTGCAGTTTCCCAACATTCTTCCACCCCCCCCACCCCCCCCCCCACCCCCAACATTCTTCCGAGGCTTGATTTGAATCCTCTGAACTGATAAGGAGAGTACAGTGTTTGAAGGCATAATCTTCATTATCAGTTCTTACGTTTAAGCTTTAATCATTTCAACTTTAACTTTTTTTTTTACTTCCACAAAAGCAGCTCAGTGTGTTGTGGTTCTAGCCTAGGGAATTATCACTCATTTTAGCACAAATGTCTTTTTTGTGTTGCCTGCTACTACAGTCCGTCTGTTCTTGAGAATAGGCCTCTTATACTGTTAGCTCTGTTTGCGTACGCCAAAAGAGGAGTGTGGTGCAATCATTCCCCCCGCTCCCTTTCTCTATTTTCGGCTTTTTGTTCTGGTAAACGCTCCTCTTTCCTCCTGGAGCTAGCGGCAGCTTTGGGAAACATCTCTAGCGAAAGCAAATCAATACAGAGCCATGTTAAAATAGAAACTTGAGGCTGTGCGTACAAGAAAATATTGATTTCTGCCTTTCTTTCTCTCATGCTTTTTTTCACCAAAGCTCTTCTGTTGAAGCGGATCAGAGGATAATGCCTGTGTTGCTAATGCTCAGGTATACCATTGCATCATCAGGTGAAATGTTCTAGAACTAGAGGGAAATGTCAAAGTTTTTTTTCTTTTTTTTTTTGCCTAAACAAAAGATTTCGGCTCTTCCTGTCCTTTAGCTTTGGAAAGGTAAACAAAGTGCCGTCTCGCCAAGCTATGAAAACGACTCACTGCCATTCACACAGACCTTGTTATTGGCTAAGTGCTATTGATGAAGTGTGGAGATCTGCTGAGAACATTTAGGGCTTTGATGGAGCGTTAAGGTGCTCCTCGGGGGAATGTTAGGATGTTAACACAGCGCGGTACAGTGTTAATGAGGCCTCTCGCAACATTAAAGCTCGTCCTTTATCTGTAAAAACCTGAGGCTTCCCACAGCTCCCTCCACACCCAGCCCACCATCTGGCCGACTACAGTTTTGGAGGTCAAATGCTCTTGCGCTAGCAATGCACGGGGAAAAGAAGCCCTCTGAAGAAACATGTGGCAAGTTAAAGAAAGTGCAGAGGAAAGTGAAAGACTGACACACATTGACCTTGACTGTGAACCTGAGGAGGCCACATAGAGAGATGAAACAGAGATGATGAGACAGTTGTAGAGGCCATGGTGTTATGCAGAAGGAAATGGTAATGTTGACAAAACCCTTTCCTTTTTTTCATTTTCATTCTTGTACTTTTCTGAATCTATATTAGACTACTTTACGTACGCATTGATTGTGCAGTAATTATATATATATATATATACAACATACTGTCTTGGTACATCTAATGCACTTACAGTACTGTTCAGGGGCAGCTAGTAGCCTAGTGGTTAGGGCATTCGCCCTGCGATTAGAAAGTCCGGGTTCGATTCCCAAGACCGCTTGGAACCTCTGAGGTACCCTGAGCAAGGTACCGTCCCCACACACTGCTCCCCGGGCGCTGTGTTCATAGCTGCCCCCTGCT
>JBBPDB010000146.1:20718412-20748459 GCA_037974465.1 Brachypetersius altus
GCAGAGGAAGTATTTCATGCTGTTCACACTGTGTGCTGTGGTGTGTTCACGTATGACCAGATTGTCACTTTCACTTTAAAGAAGTCAGAGAGCACACTTGTATTTATTTCTTTTCTAATCAAAATGACAATTTAATACAAATTATTAATTTTTCAACATCAGGAAACAACAAGTAACACATATTAAAGAATGTTTCATAGAACCCTCAGCTTCTTAATATATTTTTTTAAATATAAAGTGGCTTGGCCTGGTACTTTGTTTACCCTCATCTACCATTTGCCTTTATTACAGCTTATCTATTTTTTTTCTTTTTTTTTCTGGAAGCATGCATTGCTATTTTTCTATACTTTTTGCAAGCACTTCCAGTTCAGTCTTAGAATTTGGTTGCATTTTTTGTCTGGAATAATGACAGATTTACACTCATTGGCCTGGAAAGCCTGACCTCACATCTCATAAGTCCAGTTTGAGTGTCCTAGTGCAGAGGTTCCTTTTACCAGTATTTTCAACAGTGACACCATCTTTCAGACCCATAGTTTTCTTGAGGTTTCTTTTTACAGTGGAAGGATGATTTTTTTTTCAGATCTGAAGAGAGCAGAGCTTCATTAGTTTGTCAAAGATGAAAGCTTTATGTGCTGTTTATCTGACAATGACAGTTTTAGAGGTCTGTCAGGTCCTCCAAAACTGTCACTGGGATCTTGTTTTATTTTTTTTTATTTAATTCTTTTGTAAACTTTTATTTATTTTCCTTCCACTCTCACTATCCTTATGCAAGTGGATGATCCTCTATCTAAGACCCCCTTTTGGCTATACATGAGAAACTCATGTGCAAGGCAGCTAAGGTGTGTGGAAGCAGAGCTGTTTGTGTGTCTTTTTGAAAATATAGAGGCGACAAAATAAATGCTGATTTAATATTATGCTTCGTGTTGGAGCCTTTTGTCCAATTTTCTGTTAAATATATGTTTTCAGTTTTTGTTTCTGACATCGAAATATAGATAACCTGTACTTAATGGCAGTTTTGACTGGAAATAAGATAAAAAAGAGCAGTCTTGTCCTTTAGCCTTGCACTGTACTGTAGGTTAATGGCTCCGTTTGCATATTCAAACACAAAGTGCATCGAGAACCTCTGGTTCAGAGTTGGTGCCACAACAAAACGGTGCGGATTGCAGTTTGTTAAAGTTTGCATTATGCCTGTCCCCCCTCCTCTTCATCATTTATTCATGTAGCTTTATTACAGTCCTCTGGAGCACAGTGCTGAGTCAAGCTGAGCCTCAGAGTAATAGAGCAATTCTGCCCGATTACAACATCATCAAACAAACAAACACACTTATTTGGAAAAGCTATTGTTCGTGCGTAAATCTGTTTGCATGTAAAAACGACAAAGAACAAGACGAAAAATCAGTGATCCAGATTGTTTCCACACTTGTCCTTCTCAGTTTCGCTCTTTGCTTTGATTGAACCATTGCTCGCATCGAACCTTTAAAACTTTAAGGGGGAACAGATTGGTTTACGATGTTCAGCACCTGTACGTTCTCTCTCTCTTTCAAACTTCTCCCAGCTCTAGTCTGATAATAGGTTACCTCAGACAGATGTGTCAGTTCTGGCTCTAGCGCTGCACTGTCCAAAAAAATCGTTTAGCATGAGGTGACCAGCGTGGAGTTCTCCTGAGGGCTTTCTGATTGGATTCAGAAGTGGGAGGGGTGATTTATCATGGTTAATAGACACCGTTGACAGCTGGAATCAGCAGGGGCCACACTCGTGCCAGCTCCAGTCCCAGCCAATAACGACAGATGCATGCAAATTTACACAATTATCAGGGCAACAAGTGCTGCTCAGCGTGCCAGTCAGGAGGGAAAGCAGATGAGCAGCAAGGAAGTTTCACTTTTTCAATCATTTCAAGTCAAGACACAGCAGTCCTTTGTAAAGCCCTGTTTATAGCGGGATTTTCCCTGGGGTGTTATTGTCATTTAAGTGATTACCACTGGGATCCATTTTAATCTGGTATGAATCTGATCTGCAGTGTGTGTAGTTTTGACAGTCTAACAGCAATAACTGTGAAGGGATTATAATCCAGTAGTTACAATCTGACAGCAAGACTTGTGGAGTGGTTTTAATCCGGTATGAATCTGCGGTGTGTGTAGCTATCATAGTCTGATGGAAATAAGTGTGTAGCGAGTTTAAACCAGTATGAACCTGTAGTGTGTGCAGTTCTTAGAATCAGCAGTAAGTGTGGAGTGATTTTAATCCAGTATGAATCTGTCTTGTGTCTAATTTCCACAGTCTGACACTAATAATTGTGGAGAGAAGTTAATCCAGTATGAATCTGCAGTGTGTATTTATTGTAGTCTGACAGTATCAACTATGGAGTGACTGGACTTCAGTAATTGGCTGAACTCAGAACTCCCTTAGCTTTAGATGTCCAGTTCTAGTTTACCTACTATTTTTCATAACTGTGTTATATTTTCGGCTCTGACAATAATAACAATAATAACTGCAGTGTGTCAATGGTGAAACCTTGTTCCTATCATAACTAGCACCACTTAGGAGAGTGTTCTCCTCCACCCTCTGTTGACTTCAATCAGAGCTTTCTTTCCTCTGCTGGGGAAATTTCCAGGAAACGCAAACAGCACAACAAACCACACGAAAACAAAACAGTCACCTCGGGATTCAGCCTGGCTCCGTTCCAGCCTCTCACCTCAGCCGTGCTTTCGAGGGCGCCCTTTATCCTCTCTTTCCACTCGTTCTTTCAATTAAGACTGAGAGTAGGTGCTGCCTGTGCGTAGCACATCGTCATTGTCAGCCCTAAAACATTCATGCACGTTTAAACATACAGAGACGCTTATTCTTATTCACAGGGAAACAGGTTTAACATGAATAACAATTATTTAATGCGCATCACCTAATACTGCTTGAACAAAGACTGAGAAAGCGTGTGTGTTGCATATGAAGCACGTCAGTAGAGCCTCACTCTCCTTCTGATAATGTACTCTGAGAACTATACTCCCACTGTTTTGTCTTCCCTCAACCTCCCTCAATTACAATTTAACCTTTCTCTTTCCTGAACCTTGTTCTACCCCTACTTGTGTGCTTCCTCCTTTGTGAGATCTAGAAGTGTACTAACCCAGTGATCCACAGTCCATTATGGGGTAATTTGCTCTCCATTTTGGATTCTCTTCTCTGTAGTTCTCTGTGTCATGTCCTTTTCTCTTACTGTATTGTGCACTGTTGGATTTTCTACTCCTATATGCTACTTAAGCCCTCCCCTGTATTAGTTGTGGCACTCTAAAGCAGTGCACATCACATCAGAGTTGATTATTTATATTTTTGAAGTTTCCATACATATGAGAAATAAACATGTTATTTTGGATAACCATTTTTATTTATATAATGTGCTCCACATGATTGCCATTGTTTTGTCTTGGACCACTTTGCGGTTGATCTGCAACATTTCCAGTTTTCTGAAACTTGTTAATAAGTTTGCCACAGCGTGGTGTCTGATGTTCATTTTATGTTTTCTGTTAAAATTCATTGCAACCATGCTACAGCTTCCTGACCCACCCATCAGTCTGCTTTAAATTCATTGCTCTTTTGCCAAACGCATCTTCTAGGGTATCTGCAACATAAAAAATATATACATTATACAAATATTATACATTTTCCTATGTATGGAAACTTATGTCCTAGCACATCGCCATTGTCAGCCCTAAAATATCCATGCACTTTTAAACATACAGAGAAACTAAATATATATATTGGTATAATCTGGACATGGGAGAATACTTCCTACTGACTTTTAACTTAATATTTCCCACCCTTGCCTAGACCTAGACGTAAGTATTTTCCTTTTCTATGACCTGTCTGCCCTCAGAGAAGTTTTCAGTGTACTAGGGAGGAGGTGCAGACTCTGAATCTAGTGAGTCTTTTCACAGAGGGAGGGTCGAGCAGCAGTCCCTGGAGCGGCCCAGTCACCATGGCCCCTGGCAGAGGGGCCTCCGGCAGGGCTAAAGCACCGGAGCCCCAGGACCCCGGTAGAAACAGGAGAGCACACCCCAATTGGGCTATTCTGGGTAAATAACACACTAATGTATGCTGACATGCGACAGGGTGGGTGAATGGGAGGGAGCAAGAAATCCTCATATGACTGAGAACTTGTGTCATCTAAAACCCATTTAAACCATTTAAATATGAGGTGTTGATCCACACGCCAATTTTGATGATTCTCAGAGGTAGAGCTAAATGATTTGGGGAAAATATCAGCACTTTTCTGGCCTTTTTGTGGTCCAGTGGCCAAAAATACATATAATAACGTCGCATACAATATCTTAATCTAAATGGTAAAGGAACTGAAACATGTGAATTCACTTTGTAAGTGCATAAACATAAAGAGATTTTACACAGTTCACCTAAGGTAAAGGAAACTAATTATAAGGCCAGATTTCATCAAAGATGCCTTATGTAAGCTGCACCTAGCCTAGTAATGTGGCTCTGGAGGAACAAAACAATGCACTTTTTCTGGCTTGAGGCTTCCACACTGAAGGTAGTGTTCCATCATACCAGATTTTTTTTTTACTCAAGCAGACTCATAGTTTTTCTTACTATTTCCCACTTTAACAAGTCAAACCTGTTAATACAGAGTGTAAATGTTTGGGCTTGGCCAAATAATTATAATATTCAAGTATCTTTTCATTACATTGGTGTTTAATTCTATATTTAATATTTGGAATACTTTTTTTGTCCAAACCACTAAATTTCTGCTCTGAACTACAACACGATAAATCAGCAATGAACTTTATTGTTGCTATATAGTATAAAACAAAATACGCAAAAATAAAAAGAATTAAAATGAAAAAGAATAAAACTGCTAGTCTCTAGTGAGGACAACACTAAATCGGGGAGATCAGAGCTTCATACTTGTTTGCTGAATTCAAGGAGTGGATGAGGAGATCTGCTGTTGCTAAATTGAATCCTGTTGGTGATGAGTATCATTCAGAATCAGTTTTATCATTACACCCTTGCTGGCTAAGCGACCGCATGTGAATTTCACTTAATTCATCTTGCTCCCTATGGGACATATTTAGAACTATAGTAAAGAATACACTTCAATTTAGGGTTAATTCTAAAATTATATTTTGAGAACAAGTAGCAATACCAACAAATATTAAAAGACGGTGAATAGAATTTGGGCCTGTCTGAGTAAAGCAAAATGAGTGTAATCCGTAACGCATACAAACAAGCGTGCTTTCTCAATCTCTGTTTGGGCCTCTGTCTCTTTCTCTTTCTTTCTCTCTCTCTTGTTTTCTTTCTCTCTGTAAAGCAGTACATGTCATGTCTGCAGGGGGTATCACATCACTGTAGCTCTGATTCACTGTTGTGTGTGCAGCTAGGCCAGCGGCACTGTTTGACCCTCATATTCTGCACTCACAGTGAAGAAGCACTTGCTCACTTTTATGTGGACTGTTGGAATAAACACAGCTCTAAAACATGCAAGAAGTAATCATTCACACATATCAGCAAGACACACCAGCCTTCAAGCATCTCCAAAACCATCAAACCTTCACAAGTCCAGGACTAATTTGCAGCGTACATGAACAACAGAGGCTTGGGTTGGATCTAAGCATGGGTGCTTATTTATATCCAAAATCTGACTGATTTGATCCCACACTGAAATCCTCTCTTTAATTCCAAACCTCATGGTATTCATTACTCTATTCATTACCATTAAATGTGGGCCCTTGCACTTTAGAAAGAAGATGATCTATTTATTTCTCAGAGTACGCAGGGCTCTAAAACACTATGTGCAATGTGAAACGTGGATAAAATGACCAGCATTCTGTCCCCATGTTTGTTCTGTGAAGCCCACACTTATAGAGGATGAATTATTCATGGCCTTTAGCAGGCTGTGAGCTAGGCTGATGGAAGAGGAGACATTTTCCTTTTGGCCTGCTAAACAAGGGCATTTTCCTGCCGCTGGCCCAAGTCTCAGAAGTGCGACTCTCTGCGCTGTGCTGACATGTTGAACAATCACTGATACGATGTTCACACGAGAAAGCAACAGTTTTAACCACTTAAGCCATATTCATATTATACAGTTATTTTTCTATTCGGTGACTACTATAACTTACTCACTGGCACTAGGAAACTAATCTGCAGTTATGAAAGTAAAGAAAGTGTGGACCATGGGGTTATTGTCAAAAACATTTGTATTGTAAGTGAAAAAAAAACACAAAAGTGAAATGGATTGAACGTTTACAAACCAAACGTTTCTCTAGTTGTTTCAAAGTTTGGCGTTTACCTGTAATCCAGCTGTCACTGCTCGGACAGTGGCCGGTAGGGGTCACTGGGTTTGGTTTGTTTTGAGGGCTTTTATTTTGACATTTATTTAAGTTCTGTTCAGTTGGAACTCGGTGTCGGTCCATCGCCTCGTTTATAGTCACATCACTGTTTTCATGTATCGGCCATCGAGCCAGGTTTGTGTTCTGTTTTGTTATAATAAAGAAACTACTATCATGGATGCCTGCCTGCCTGATGTGGTGTGATCACTGGGGTAAATCGTGACACCAGCAGCCAAGTCAAGGTTTTGTAGTCCAAAGTCTAAATTATTCCTCTTTCATTTTGTACTAAAGCTACAAGGCTAACAAACAGAAATTAATAGTAAACCAAACTGTTTCCATGACTTGACCATATTTACAGTTACTCGTAAAGATGGCTTTTCATATTCACTGTCAAACCTAAGTATAAAACAGGTCAACACAGGCTTAGATGTCTGTAAGTATTAATCTGAGTTATACCATGTTTTGTTATCGCTAGCGAAAACAGTTAAATGATGATTTCTAATGAGTTTAATTACCATGGAAAACTGTTCTAAACCACATCCTTAGAACTAGCATTTGGAAATGGGTTTAGGGGGCTGGCTACGTGGGTTGTGTGCTTTGAAAAAGGAAATGATAGATTTTCTTTTCTTTCTATCTCACATTAGCGACACTAAAATGAAAAATGTATTATCAAATGATCTTATTGCAACAATGTCCATTTTATCAGTAGTGCTAGATTGAATGGTGTCTTTGTTGGGGCATTCAGTGATATGTTTCTGTGTGAATTGATTGTATTGATCAGACAGGAATCAGTGCAAGAAGTGCATTGTTCGTTGAGACAAGAGGCTCACAATTGTGCAAAAATATATGTCACAGGCTGGCAAGGATGTAGACAAAGGTCATCCAAGTCAGAAACAGGGCTAAAAAAGTCTTTCCTCAGTAATTCACTTTTTATTTTAACCTAATATTTGAAAAGCAACATAATCAGTATAGGCTGATCTACATCTAATTGACATTAGGAAAATACACATTCAGATTCAGGCATTAATATTAAACTATACTGAAAAATTTAGGAGCTGGAGATTTATTGTATTATTCTATGAGTATCTGCAATAACACATTTCCTTGTTGCAATAGCGACTTGAAGCCCTTTTTGCACGTAGAGTTCAGAAGTAGGCACAAATTAATTAAAACTTTCCCCAAAATTATCATATGCCATTGTTCAAGCGGTTTCAAAGTGGAGTTTTAATTCAATTCCTCAATCAAGCACACATTTAAGAGCATGAGATGCTAAAAACAGCCTCTGGATTTGTTGTGTGTACCAGTGCAAGTGTGTTCTTTCCCCTCAAGAACATTAATTTGCACCTAATACTCTGCTATCTCTAACACCGCTTATTTAACAGGCATAATCTCTAACTCGCTGAGCGTTTTCCACAGATATGCAAGCCTAGTGCCTGTAACCTCTTTCCAGTTCCATTTATCCCAATCAGACCCAGCCCTAAGGATGAGGATGTATATGTAACCATTTTTTTTTTATCACAGACTTTTGCAGAAGTGTATACTTTCTATGAATATTTAAAACTATACCCGAACTGTATTAGCATGCGGCCCCTCCAGACAGAAATATCCACACAGGCCGCGCTTGGTAATATTTGTATTTTTAGCGAGAACAGTGGAAGCAGAAATTAAATTCATTCCATTAGCATAACAGACAGCGCTGTGGCGGCAGCTCCAGAGTGAATATGCGAATATTCCGAGCTGTTTACGGCCGAGGGATTGTTCCATCCACGTGGGTGCTCTGCGCCCGCCTTTTCATGTGCCGTCGATTTAAGTCGCACAGCCATTTGTGATCGGTACTTAGAGCAGGGATGAAAGCGCTAAGCAGGTCAGCGAGCCCCAGGCTAAAAAGAGCCCCAAGGATTTGTGCGGCCCCAGCCCCACTCATGCATACACAATAAAGACAGGTGACTACGCCGCACAAAAATAAATAAATTAACCAGCGAGCAAAAGTGAAGGAAAGGAGAGAGAGAGAGAGAGAGAGAGAGAGAGAGAGAGAGAGAGAGAGAGAGGGGTTGTTATTCTCAGAGACCTTGAAATTATGTTCCAGTTTTAGAGCATTAACGGGATCTAAGCTGGCATGGTGGTCAGCTTGCAGAGTGGTGGGCTAGTGCAGCTGGGGGTGTTAGTGGATGTAGTGCTGGTTAGTGAAACTTTGCGAGCATCGTACAGGGCTGCTCTGGCCAAAAAAAGTTTTTCAACCACTGCATTACCAGAGTGGTCCTCCATTCTCCTTACATGACGAGGCCACCTATTGACCAGAGAGATGGGTCCTGACAAACCCACGCCTTCAGTGAGAGCGAAACAAATGAAATGTGACTCATGCTTTTGAGTCGCTTTGAGCCGCAATCACATCAGACGCCTCCTGATCAAATCAGACGTGCTGAAAAATCAGATTTCTGCTGAACTAGGCCTATATTGGCTATTTTTTGTGAGCTTTGGAGTGCACAAACAAACTTGGTGAGCTCTGAAGTGCTAAATGGATGAAAGAAAGTCTTTGGGCCAGCTGTATTTTCCGACTGAATACGTATTTAAGGTCTTAAAAGAAATCCATCTTCAAATATATGTTTTCAGAAATATTCACTTTCTTGCATTATTTCTTGTCATTTTCACAGCTTGGAGTGTGAGTGTGTGTGTGTGTGTGTGCACGTCAAACGGTATGTTCTCCGACCTACTCCAGCACTCTCCCAGTGCTAAGTTCTTCCTTTTGCTGCAGAATGTTCGTTCTGTCGCTCCCCCATGGGGGCCTCTCCACTTAAATCATTTATAGCCACACGCAGAGACGCTCAATAGACTGCTTGCCTGCCCTGTCGCTGCACCTTTCTGCTGACTGAGTGACAGGCAAAGCAATTTCACTCAAACAGCTCCCCCCAGACGCTGATTGCCGTCAGGCAGGAGTTTTTTGGCTTTCAGCCGCCACCCTCTTACTGTAGATACACTTTGGCAGAGGTCCCACGTGTGCATCCACCACCGCAGTACGCGTGGATCCATCCGCCTTTCAGCACCGGAACAGCTGCCCATCAAGAGAAAAAGAGGATATTTTATTTTTCCACAAAAAAAAATCAACCATATTTATTTATTTATCTATCTATTTATTTATTTATTTATTTTGACTTGGCTTCTTTCTTTAACTCTTATCCCCTTCCCGAAGTAGTGAGTCATGGTGGAGCGTCCTGTATTACAGGCCAAATCCCCACAGGGAGACAGCAAGGGATTTGCCCTGGCTCTTTACTGAAGAGCTGCGCTTAAATCGAAGATTTACATGCAAAGCGAGGCAGCCGTCTGCACTTAACGGAAGCAGTGGAGGCTGAAATGTAGCCGTGCTCAGGCAGCGCTGGCTGGCAGACTAAATACAACACAGCCCGCTTTAATATTTGTACCAGGACATTCTAGCCAGGAGCTTAATTACTTTTTGTCCCCTTTATTAGATTTCTGTGCAATTTTTTTTTGCATGTTTATTAGTCACTCTACTCCCTGGCATAACCTGAAGTCTTCTTGTATATTTAAAGATGTGGGACAAATCATGCCACCACTCGCTCCATGCAAATGCTTCCTTTTCATTGCTTTATTAGCTTTCAAAGCTACATGTGCACGCTTTAGCATGAGTTAGATGCTGCAAGTTGACCCTAGCAAGCCACAGTGGTAATCTGATATCAATCATTCATAATTCCTAGCACATTAAAAGAAGTGGAGACATTCTGTCATAAAGAGTTTACCTTTTTTCATCTTATACCTATACCCTATGATGGTCTGAAAGGACAGAACATAACATAACATATATGTTAATAACATCCTAATATGACAGAAAAGTGGGAATAAATACAAATGTAAATAATCTTTATTGAAGGCATTCAGTAATACACATTTCCAGCCAGACACAGCCATAACATCTGATTTGAAATCAAAATCTAATAAGAACGATCAAAGCAGAACGATGATAGGACTCATTTCTACTGTAAAGCTATATTAGCCTCCAGCTCGCTGTGCTATATTCATGTTTGATGTCAGGTCTTGTTTAAAAATAGACATTTAAAACTTGTAAGGCATGCAGGCCGCGTGTTCTTTACTTTGTTTTACTTTTGAAGGAACTCTCTCTGTAAAACCACGAACTCTAGTTCTGTTGTTAGCCTTTTAGCGTTTTGTTTACCTGCTCTGCCTACTCTTGGGATACATATGGTGTCCTGTTAAAGAGAATATGAAGTGTAAACTCGTTAAAGGAGTCTTTTAGGAACCATCAGTGACATTCAGTTCACAATTCGTCACCTTCCTGAATTTTATAGGCATACATTTTTGTGATAAAACAAGTGATTGTGAAGGGAGAGGATCAGAGGTTATTCTCGGGACACCCCTGTTCTTGCCATATTCTCGGCTTCACTTGGCTGCAGTGACCAGTGCAAACTTCATATTGATCCCCTACACATTTAAAGGATTCCAATTACTTGTAAGCATTATGACTTTATTTAGCAGAAAGATAAATCTTTCTTTGCATTTTTGCTGTTTTTTTGGAAGTTTTTGATTAAAATTTTGCCTCACGCCCATAGACCCCAGGACAGGCTCTGGGTGTCCACGACCGTAGTAAGGATTAAACTGTTACAGAAAATGTATAAATGTAGGACATCAACACAGTTATCTTCATCTGTGGGAATCTTTCTTCTAATCAGACAGTTTTAATTATAATGTAACACACTTCAACACAATATCTAACAGACGTCACAATATTTTAATCAGTATTATCAAGTTCGGGCACATGTTTATTTGATATAGGTCTACTTCAACCACGTTGTGCTTTATAAGTTGCACTCTACACATAAACACATGATATTCTTCTCAAGGTGTTCCACATCAAATTGAAACACAGGGTGTGCGTACATCTTGAAAGTGTGTATAATCTCAGGCCTCCTGCAACACCTAAAGCACTAGAAAAACCACAAAGGCAGTCAGTGAATTTAACCACTGCATGGGACACTAATTGATTGACATGTTTGAATGTGCCCTGCGCTTGCTGTTCTTTCCACGTATGCAGGGCTTAAACAATTTTGCTGGGAATGGAATTCGGTTAAACGCGGTGTCTTATGGCAAATTGGATTTCCCAGCCACAATGGCCCATATGCTGTCTCGTGTGACATGAGCAGGCGGTCACACAGGTGAAGCTAATTGGTAAAAGCCGGCTGTGAAGCTCGGCAGCAGTGTGAGAATGCGTCGGCGGAAACGTTAGTGGCGCCTCGCGTTGCATATCGGCTGAGGCACCTGTTCTCCCCTCAGAAGGGGTCGGGCTGGATGCGTTGGGTGGGTCATATGACCATTTACCATCTGTTGTGGACCGACCCTGCCGAAGCATAGACTTACTCAGTAAGGCACACACACACATACACAAAGGCACACTCACACACACACACAGTTCAATCAGTAACAACATCATTATGAGCCAGGTTGTTAAGCAGGATCATTAAACACAGGCTTTCAGGTTTTGCATCCTGTACCACGGTTCAGTACACTCAGGCTTAGACCCAATTTTCCAATTTGGCTTGAAAAGATTCAGAAAAGGGATGAAACCTAACTTACCCCAGGCTTAGATTCTAACTTAAATTGTACTACAGTTCCCAAATCTTATTGAGGTGTTACTGTGGGTATCTGAGTCTAAGTATTTTTCCTTTAATAACCACATTATGCATGCGTGATTTATAATAAACAAAAAGATATTATAAAAAGGAAACGAAAATAAACTTTTCTCAGCACATAAGTTGGTCACAGATTACTGTGCATCTATTGTTACACCAACAAAACACAAATTAACGTTAGAATAAATGCAAATAATGAAGCAGTATCTTTAAAAAGATTTCCTGAGCTTTTCCCAGATTTGGGAAATTCAATGGACAGCGATTGACATAAATAAACAAATAAACTATTTGCTATATTAATAATATTGTATTTATACTATTTTTTTTTTTGTGGAACAGTCCAGCCAGTAGTCTATACACAGGTTGGGTGAGCATTCAACCTGTCCTTCTGTCATCCTGTGAACAGAAGTTTCTCTTTTGTTAAATTTAAAGGCAGTGCTTAACTTCATGACCATTTCATTCTCCTCCATGGAAACGAACAGAAGTGGTTAGAGGCTCAGTGTATGGGGCCATGCATTGCCCCTGCAGGTTTTCAATCACTTACTGTTATGCAAGCTTAAACTGCGTTGACCCTGTAACGTTGCCTGCAATAGACGACCCACAAAACCTATAATACGCACATAAGGTAGCATTCCCTTCAGACCGCAGGTTGAAAGTACTACTTTCTTTTCTTCACTGGCTCAGTCTCTGACTGCACCACTCACTCTCTCATTACTTTCCTTTTTTTTAAATAATCAGCTATAGGCCGCTTCACCTTTGGAACTCGGTAATATCTAAATGGATTGTTTTGTGCATTTCATCATCAGTGCGTGTGTACACTGGCATTGATGTTGAAAACACAGTCAGTGAGAGACTGACTGAGCTAGATCTGGAAAAACCTTTATGATGTGATGAAACTGAGACTTTAGCCCGGGGCCGCATTGATGATATGACACGAGACTGGGGTACCTATTAGCTTTGCGGTGAGAAGTCAGCTTTGGGTGAATAGCAGATGTGAAACCGAGCTAAATGATAACTAGCAATGCACATGAAACATCTGGGCTGAGGCCAAAACAGAAATTGAGGACACGCTAGGCCTGAAAAAAGCTGACAAATAAATAAACAGTTCTCATGAATAAACTTACTGGAATGTTTACAGTATGTAGGCTACAGCATGTGCCACAAAAGCGGAGCCATTCATCCAAGGCAATAAATTCCTTCATTTTTTAGGTTATAATTTGCATTTTCACCCTGGTGGTCGTGAATTTTCTCTCCGTTTCGAAAAATAACATTTGGCATCAGTGGGTTTGCTTGGACTTTCCTTTTCGCTGCTGTTTTGCTTTATGCAGAATTCTGAGTGCGATGGCGTGTTTTCAAATTATATTAAACCTGTAATAGAAAAGTTATTGGGAATTGGTCCACCTCTTGATACATGAACAGTTATTACAAATCACTTGTGTAATGGTTCTCACAGAAACCACGAAACGATTTATTTGTTACCGCTCAGACTGGTGGAATTCACTGAAGGCAAATGGAACAAACTAAGCAACTCTTTCTCATCTTCATTACCATTCAAAGTATTTGTAAAGTCCTATATCTGACACTTCATTGAAGGCCTATTTAATCTTCTTTTTGTATTTTTCTTCTCTCCTTTTTTCTGTTTTGAACAAAAGAAATCTATTGGCGCATGACTATAAGTGTCATTTGTTTTGACACTTGCTTTGAAAGCAAGAGCAGGAGTTAAATGTATTTAGTGGTCTGAATGGCTTTACTTGTGCTGGCATAATCCATTTAGAGGGTCATTTTTATGCTATAAGACTCTGCAAAGCAGGCAGTGAGGAATATTTTTGCATCATTTCAGTGATTCAGTAGTACAGCAACAGTTGCTACACACATACACAGAAACTTTTATAGCTCAAAAGTAACTGAAATCCCTCTTTATCTATATTCCTCTCTAAATTCTTCCTCTCTATGTTCCTCTCTAAATGCATGCCCTCACTGCTCAAACACCAGCAGCCTTCATAAGTTCCACATAAAACCCCAGTGGCCTCCTTGAACTGTATTTCGATCAATACAGCCACTAAGATATCCCAGGAGGCATTTGGACGTACAGCATTTCACAAGTGACACAGCTCTTTTCATATATTTAATTATATGGTGAGTCCTAAATATAGCAGTAAATACATTCATATTCAATTTACACACTGAATCCAATTTTTTGTCAAAAGAGTGTAAAATATGTTCTTTTCCTTCCAATTTTCCATTAACTTTTAATGCAAAGTTAAGAATCTGTACAGAAAACATAAACATAAACATTCTTGTACACAAAATGTTTTTACATAATTTGCCACAAATTATTTAGAAAACAGATTTTCAGCCTATGTCTCACTCAGTATAATCCATAACATATCATTCTAATAAAGTCTATTTTGTGGTTACACCACTTTCAGGTGTAACCACAAAACCACGGCTTATTCCAACAAGTGTCCGTTGTAACAGCAGTCTTAATGACTGAACTAATACAATGAAGAACTAATATAATGTCATGTAGCTGGCCTTCTGTGACACAGACATTTGTCTTGATATTTAGTCTAGGCCTAGGCTTATTCTAAGGCTGGGAAGTGGGCCCTTAGATTCCACACTCTAAAACTGCTTACCGGTGTAATTCAAAAGAATTTGAAAGTGTGTCTAAGCCCTCAAGCCATTTAGATGAGTTGTGGATGCGCCAGTGTTTGCGAGACATATCAAAATGTTGATATATTGTTGAGAGCCTTCTGAATGGCTGGAAGGTAAATATCTTGGTCATGAATTTTAAAGCAAAGTAAGCACTGTAATGCAGATGGCTCACGTCTATAAAGGCTGATAAGGCTGTTAAAGATTATGCTGTGTATACACATTTTTGAAAGTTTGTAAAACCCTGGGGAATGGTCAAATTATAGGACATTAGGGTATATGGTACTAGAACCACTGGCACAACTCTGTCTTTCACATCTTTCTCTTTGTCTGTAGTGGCTGCATGGACTTGGCTCATGTCCCTAACTGTGTGGTTGAAGGTTTATGCTGCTATTACATTATGCATCATTATCCTGAGTGGCATTTTTAAAGGTACGCATTTAAAAGTGATGTTCTCCTGATGAGATTTTGCACATGGACACCAGACTCTCAACCACATCCTCAGGTACACACTCTCTCTCTCTCCCTCTCTCTCTCATTCTCAACAACCCTTTCATCCCACACTTATACTAAACCATATGGACATCGATCCCCCCAACCCCAATCTTTTCTCGAGCATTATTTCACTTCTTCGGCAGCAAGGGCCAGGCAGTGGTGGCTGTGTGGAGGAGAACTCCTCTGCGTTATTAAGGAGATGCCTGGGCAGGGCTGGCTGCTCTGGAGCTTGGGATAAAGCCCTGTTCAACGCGGGGACCTGCTGGAGTTAATATCACGCTTACTGGAGATCAGCCCTGCAGGCAATAACCATGTATATGCATCTCTGCTGGGTAATTATAGGCACGCAGTGAGGAAGGCAGTTGTCAGGGTCTGGTGCCTCTGCAGCAGCGAGATGAAGGACCCTAAGCCTCGAAGGCATTCATCCTCAGGCAGCCATAGGCACCAACTACCCCCCAATCCATTTAGCATTTAGCCTTCAGTCCATCGTGTTTACATGGAACCAGGTCAGCCGTTCACTCCGAGTGGAATGGTTTATTGGCATCTTCTGAGCCATTTGCAAAATCAGGGACACAGCAACATGCAACTTCAAATGCACAAATCAGCTAATGCACCAATCTTTCTCATGCTGCAGAAATAATAAAGATTAATTTCTTCTCTTTCCTCAGCAAACAAAAAGGGACCCTGCAACAAAAAGAGCAAGTTTATTTCACGTTGTCCAAGGTGTTAGACTGTTTATGTGCTGTGCATTATTTCCTCTCATTGTGCTCATTATGTCCATTATGTTCCCTGAACTCTCAGCCACAGACGACCGTGGCCACAGCTCATTTTAGACCAGAGGCAAAAACCACACTGCTGCTGTGGTGCTTGTAATGCGCTCCTGTATTAATCAATGCAGCCTATTATTCAGGCTGCTAGCTGCCTACAGTGCATGAAGCATATTGTATGGTGCATGTCTGTTTTGTATTATTCATACTAGAGCTGTCACTATTGATTAAATTATTAATCAAGTCATCAGCGTATTATTTTGATGTTCAAGCCCATGCAAAATGTGGCTTTTTTGCTGAATAATAGACTTATCTTTATTAATCTTGTGTTAGAAGTGATCTTATCACATTTATTTCAAAATGTAGAGATTGTGATCTGACAAGGCTAAAAATGTGTAGATTTGTATTTAGTTTCTCACAGAATACTTTTAAAATATGTATTCTTACCGAATAGGAGAATGAGTCATGTCTCACTTGCACTTTTACTCTGAACAAACAAGTCAGTTATAAGCACTTACTGATCTGTACAGCTTCTTGGGTGAGCTCATAAGTTTGTTTGGAAACACACAAACAATATATGCAACAGTAAAGGAGTCTGCGTGACATAAGACACAATTTTCCTGCTAGCAGATTTAAAGGAGTGTCTTTCACTTCATTTTGAACTGGACTCAGGCCTGCTGGGTCAATGTGGTAAACTATAAAACTTCTGAATACTTAAAACAGGCTTAGCTGAATGGTAAAATGCTATCCAGAGCCTTTCAGGGATTCCAGTATACTTTAATGAAACAGTATTATTCTTTAAGCAGCCTGGGATAAGAGGTTAACATTGTTAACAAAGGGTAGATATTCACTTTTGAATATGCAGAGATAAATACAATGGCACAGACATTGGAGACAGAATGACTTACAGTGTCACTTCCTGTGACACAGACCATGACAACCGACCACAGGTTTGTCTCTGAAGGAGATGTTATCAAGTGTCTAATTTCATTTGTCAAACCTCTTCTGATCCTTTCTGTTCCCAGTGGTCTCCATGCAGGTCGTCCACCTCATTACCTTCCCCCCACAAATCCTGCGTGCTTAATGCTGCTTTATGCTTTTAACTGCTAATGTGGGCGAATAGAAAGGTGAGTCCCATGGGGTCCATGCCCTGGCCTCTGGCAATGATAAAGAGCAAATGTACAGTTTCATAGGTTATTAAGCATTGATTTTCTCTGGATTAAGAGGCCTTGTAACATTAAGCACTATGAATTTAAAATGCACTCTACAGCGTTGTTATCAGCTTCAGAAAGGCACACACACACAGATTCAGACATAAAAGCACATGCCTAGACTCTGCAGTTTTCTTCATCATTCTCTCAGTCCTAGTTTCATTTCATTCACAGCCTAATTTTTCAGGCACTGTTGCCTGTTTTATGTTACTTACCTCTCTTCCTGTTTTTAATGCACCCCCCAAAACCTATTGCACACTCTCCCTTTTAGCTGGCCATAGATGAGTGGCTTCTCCAATTAGTCTCTCCATTATTCCACTCCCTCAGCCTAGGCTGCAAATAGTGGGCCCAAACACCCCAAGGGTCTCTGAATTAACCAGTGCACAGAGGGGAACCCCTGTGGCTCAGTAAATTGAACTGGAATGCTTCCATTGAGGCCGCCAGTTACAGTACTGTGCTGCATCATGACCTAACAATTTGCTTATTTATGCACAGCATTTTGGCTAACTGAGCTTTTTGAAGTAAGTTTTAAAGTTTCAGCACAGCAAACTAGAAGGATGCAGGCAATCCAGCATCTTTCTACGCTGCTTCCCATCTGACCATACAGCAGTTTGATTCACTTATTAAAACAATAAGCTGCAAAACAATAATCTGCAATGTAAAACTTTATAAAAAGTTTTCAAGATTGCATTTACATTTATTAATAATAGCAGTGAACAATTGTTGTTAAACACATGCTGTCAAGCAACCATGAGAACAAGAACTATTATGTTGCAGACATATAATGATTTTTTGGGGCAAAAAAAAATTAACATAATATTACAGTGTTTAATGTAGTAGTAGTATTTTCAGTAGTATTTGCTTTCCACATAACAAGCGCAAGGAAAAAAGAGGTATACAAATGAGGTGAGGTTCAGGTAGTCTTTAATTTGTATGTTGCTCTTCAACAAAACCAGGTTCTTACTTCATCTCTGGGATCCAAGAAAATGAATACAGCATTTTGTTGTTATGGGTTGCTATAGGTGCAATTAACTAGTTAGATTTTAATTGCACAAATACAAGCAATGGGTCTGGGACATGTCTCTATTAACAGGAAAAAAGAAACGATATTGTCCTTCTCATCCATTCAAACTGTACTCTAGAGGAAACCCATTTAGAGGAGGATGATGGGGCTGGTAAAACCTACTCAGCCTTACAGTTGCACACAGTTTGGCTGGTTGAGATGCTTTCCTCATTCTATCAAAACCTCACTGATAAATAGATCCCTGATAAACAGGTAGTATGTTAGAATCACTGGAGCAAAACAAAATCTTCCTTCCTGGATCAGCTGGTAGCATTAGTCCAGTGTAATAATATAAAAACATTTCTTGAGGACAAATGATATAATGCTCCAAGCAGAAGTGTTTCCAGCATACTTTGGTGTTCAGTGGCTTTCAGCACACACAGCTAGACCCAGGGGGAAGGACAAAGAATACAGCTGGGATTAACCGGACTGGCTGTGCCACTGTGCACATCCTGGCAGGTCCTGATGACCCAGGGCTCTGATCCTTTATCAGCACTGGAAACCCAAACTATCTCTCTCTCTCTCTCTCTCTCTCTCTCTCACACACACACACACACACACACACACACACCCCACCCCCCACCACCCCACACACACTAGTTGAAGTCCCACTGACATCACATTAGTCCTAGTCATGAAAGTTTAGTGCAGTAAATGTTGCTTAAAAGTAATTTATTCTTTACTAGTAGATAATTTGTGAATTATGTTTCTATCTGTCAAGCAGTTGACTTAGTACAGCTATTTACATGGTAAGTACAATTTTACTGTGGCTAAATTTTTATAAAAATTTAAGTAAAACTGTACATATTTCTAGCTGGTGCACTACTCGTTAGGCAGTTGCCCCTACAATCAGAAGTTCATGTGTTTGAATCCCAGGACTGCCAGGCGCACCTCTGAGGTACCCTGGAGTAGGGCACCATCCCCATACACTGCTCCCTGGACGCTGTGTTCCTGGCTGTCCACTTTCACTTGATGAACTACTGATGGATGTAAAGGTTTGGTAACCTTGTATGAAGACTCTCTAGCTATATATGGTTCAAACTTACATTTAGTGAGGTGATGTGGTGTGACCATTTGTCATACGTGAACACCCTTTGTATGCTTTGTGTTCATCCCTTTGTGTACTGAAGAGCAATGCAATTTACAATATTCCTAAAAGTGACTGGAACAAACTCTGCTAGAAGCACAGTTACAGTGTAGCTTCAAATGTGACATGCACCACCCAAAAAGTGTTAGTGTGAGGCACCATGGTGTTTAATAGTAGCTGGCCATGCTTAGTTTCCCTCGTAATTAACCAAAAGGATTTTTACAGATAGCAGCAATTTGCACCATGTTGTTGACTTTGTTCATTTGTTAATTAAGTGATGTAAGTGTAATAAAGCACTCCCATTAAGATGTCCAGCAAAACAAACGCTTCCACTTAACATTTAAGGCACAACCTAGTCCAGTGTGTAATTTATTCAAGAGGTATTCTGTCCTATAACTGATCTGCCATTTGAGGTCATTTGTCATGTCATGCAGCATTTTGCACCACAGCACTGACAGAATTCACTATTTTGTATTTCATTTGTCATGTTTTCCTTTACCAGTTCTTTCTCACTATACTTCTTGTCATGCATTACGTTAATACGTATCCCTGCATTGATCAACCAGTCATGACTGCTAGCAAAATCACTGAGCTTTAACAAAAAAAAAAAAAACATCACTAAACTGAGACTAATAAAGACCATAAAGCTAATATTAGTGTAACCTCAGTTGTTGATAGTTTTTTCTCAATCAAAAACCCAATTCAGTTCAAGAATCCCAGAGTAAGGTTTGCCTAATTGAAGTTAGGTCTCTAAATAGCTAGGAAGCTACCTCCATTGCATGTTTACAACAGAATGTTGACTGCAGTGTGCCGCTATTAGTCTTTTCCTCAGAAGGAGGTGATCAGTAAACTTCTCTGGAAGACCAGCTGACAAGCCTTAGTTTGCCCTAGAGCTTTTATAAGGGACAGAACAGGATATGAAGGCATTTTACCAAGATGGCAATGTGTAGACAGGAAAGGTTTTTCAAAACAAGATCTCAGATATTCTATGTAACCATGATACGTTTCCACTCGTGTGCGTCTTGCCTGTTCACTAATCCATGAAGTCATAAGCTAAAGATGCCTATATGAAGGTAACAGAGCCATACATGAGAATAGACTTACAAGAACAATGCATCTGAAAAGGTCTCCCACTGAGGGAGCACTACGGCGAAAAGCGATTACACATTACATCAATGGTGTTTTGCGGCATGAAATAAGCATTTTATTTTTCGTTTATCTCAATATACACCTTTTGCAAGTGCCACTGCTTTTCCTCCATACATGATTAAGATTCTCTAACATGTTTGTACTTTTTTCTTTCTCTTTTGTCTCTCCACTGCCTCATCTCAGTCTCTGTTCAGCAAACAAGCTCTGTGCTGGTAAATAATAAAAGGTGTTTTCTCCGAAACAGCACAGGTTAGGAGAACAAAAGGAAGGAAATCTCCTGTCAGGTTGAGGCCTGCTTAATTATTTTTGTAGGCCAATGAATGAATTCTATTGTGTGGGAAATTTAATTGCACACAGGCCTTCTGAGCTTAATTAATGCGTGGATGCCTTTAATATTTATGTGCATGAAGCCATTATCCGTGCTGGCAACAGTTAAAAGTGAATTCGTTCATTGTTTTTTCTAGTTTCCTTTTTAATCAGACAAGCCATCTAACTCAGTTACCGTAAAAAGCTCCGCTCCTAGAGGCAATAGTATCTGTCATTTTGTCATTTATACTGGACAGAAGGTGCAACAAAACAGGTAGTAAGAATGGGGATTTCATGTCACCTTCATATACATATTTGTAAGCCATTATCTTTGGACAGTGTTAAAAAGCACTTGCTGTTAAGCCTTATTTGACTATTAAACCACTAATCTATATTAGATAACATTTTTGTTTAAATGTACAATACTGGCATACAATATATATACTATAACATTACTTTTTACTATCTGTGTTGTATATATAAAACTTTTTTTGCTTTCTTTTTTGGGAATAGGCTTAATGAACATAAAGCAGCTGTGCTTTTACACACTGAGAAGCAATACTTATCGATAATTATCAACAATTTGGCCCTGTTTTATTGACTTTTCAAATATATAGACAATATATATAAATTTTGAGGCAGCTTACTATTGAGATTATGCTTGTATGTGTTTTTTTATACAATCTTTTGCTCTACTAAGTCCATTTGACCCTGATAGTCAAATTAATGAGATCGAAGTCCTCATTACGTTGATAGCATGTGCTTCACAGTGATAGGCTCCTGCAGAAGTAATCATTCAGAAACTGATTTCCAATAAAATCCAGTAACAGCCTTTGTTCCAGTGACCTCTTTTCCTCAACGACTTACAGCTCTAACAGTGAGAGCTTTCTGTGTCTCATTGTACAGTGTTAGCTTCATTCTTTGTGTTATGTACTTTTAAGTGCAGTTTCAGAGGGAAAGAACAGATCAAGATTCTTTGCGTATGGATTTCTTTAGATCAGTGGTTCCCAACTTTTTTCCTCGAAGCCCCCCTTGCCTGTGTCCAAGACAAGCCAGGCCCCCCCAATAAAGTGCTTAATCACAAACTTTTATTTGCAAAAAATAAACAGCGGTTGTATATACTCACACACCCACACACACACACACACACACACACACACATACGTTTCTCAGACATTTTATGAATTTATAGAATTTATAGTGTACAAATATAATTTTGGTAACCTCAGTGCAGACAAAATTGTGTGCACCCCCTGCAATCTCTAGCACCCCCCTAAGGGGGGCCCGGACACCAGGTTGGGAACCACTGCTTTAGATGATTTCTATTAGGAATAAGTTACTATAGCAACTAAAAGCCTCTGTCATGTCATAAATCCTGTGATGTTGTGATGCTGTTCAACCCCCTATCCAAACAGCAACACTGAGCAGTAATTCATTTAACTATGTGTTTAATAGAACAAGTGTAAGCAAAGTAGTTCATCTTCCCTTTGGCTTGAGATGTCTTACATACTACACATCAGCATGCACCATGGCCATCACCATTGCCAACAGTAGTAAGCAAGCTTGTTTTCTGCTCATTGCAACATCTTACAGAACCCTCGGGTAGAAAGCTTCAGTCAGAAAGGTAGATTATGGTAGAAAGAAGGATCCTTTTAGACACATCCAAAATTGAGATGTTTGTATAGCCAAACACATTGTGATTGCTGGCTTTCAAGTAAATGGCCAGGGACTAGAGTGGGCCCAGACAGCTTTTTGCAAGCTTCAAATATCTGTTGGCATTTTCAAATGACTACTCGGGTGCTTGTTTTTAAAATCACCTTTGAAAAAATCCATACAATAGAGGGCATCATTTTATTAAAAATCAGATGTTTATGCACCGTATGTTGCTTTAGATGCAGCGACTGTTGCCTAGTTCAAGTACAGCTTTTCTGTACATAAGGGTACAGCCACTATCTCCGTTTCCCTTCTCATCCATATTTTCATTGTGTTTGCGGTTTTAGTTCCGCTCGAACTGGGGACTAGTGGAAATTGGCTAAATATTATTATAATCTCATATTTGAGATGATGTATCAAATTTGAGTTCCTTCCTTTTAGTCATAAAGTTTGCACTGTTCAACTTGACATAGCTACTTAACTTACTAAACCAGCTATAATTTATTACATTTTACACAGTCTTTTTTAAAGGACTTTGAGGAAGAAATGTGTTGTAATGTAGGGGACAAATGTACAAATTTGTGTTTTGAAATTGCATACCAACATCCTTAAAAGGAACATGCAATCTAAACTTTCTGTTGCAGTTTTGTTTTTTGAATCATTGAGATCATTTTGTTTTTTTCTTACCATTTGCTCTCTGGGGCTCTGGTTACACTTGTAAAATGTCACCGAAATGTCACATGTAGCTGCACACATGCTCTAAGCTTACACCGATACACTAAGATCTGAGCTTTAAGTTTTTACATCAATAGGATTAACACACTGTTTTTCCACCCAGTCTCTTTCATGTTCTCTTCGTTTCCCCCCTTATCTCTCTTCGTTTGAGCCTCATCAATCTGCACTGAGGTGGAACACAAACAGATTAACAGACACTTAAATCTCTCTCCTGCCCAGCCACCCCCCAACCCCCAACCTTCACTCTGGTTACACTGAGTAATGGGAACACACTCACTATCTGTTTCCATTTTTCTCCAGTAAGATGCATGGCTGTGAGCTCCTTCCAATTGCTTGGAGGACAGATGCCACTGCCGCAGACCCTTATTCAGGTATCAACCTCCTGCCCATACCAGCTTCCTACAGTGGACTTGAAGTCCTGTGGGTCAGTGCATTCTAGGACCAAAAACCTTTCTATAGTCACTGCTGGGATTCGAGGCTTATGCCAAACTCTCAGGTTTACTTAACAATTTACAACAAGTAATTCATCCAAATAGGAGTGAAGGCATTGTACTATAGACTGAGGCAACACAACATTGGGGATTAATTTGGCAATCATACACTCAGATTTTGATTAAGTACTCAATACTTGGTTCATGATTATATTGTTGGATACTGCGGTCTCAGAGATGGATTGTTTGATTGATGTCTCCAGAAATTCTGCCATTGAGGCTTTATTTCTACTGTATTAGACATGTGATGTGTAGAAAACTGACAATGTATTGGCTTTGAACTCAGTTATTATAGAGACAACTGGGCCAAAATTAATTTTTATCACAGCAATACATGCTGAACTGGAAGGAACTAAACACGCTAATGAAAACATGCAATATGAAAACAATATGTGAGTCACGGAATAGTTAATAAATGGATACCAAAACTGCCAAATTTCAAGAATGCCCTGTCCATTTGTGCCTACATTTTCTCTATATTATTTTAGACTACATGTTTCTGTGGTTGGAGTTAAAATACTACAGAATATTGCATATTCATAGTCTTGACAGTCATATAAACTAACTAAAATTAATGCAATTTTAAAGGATCTATATAAGTTTTTATCCCTCACTTTTCATATCATGATTATGTAGCAACTGCGGTGCAAAAACAGATATCACTAAAATAAGCACTTTTACTTTAAGGAGTATTTTAGTCCCGACTGCTCTTTGAAGAAGTTCCAATACAAGGTAAATCAGTCAAAACAGATTTTTTTTTTGTTACAGAAAAAACATACAAATTATATTAATGGGCCTAAAGGAAGGAAAATGAGCCATTTAGTCTTCCACCATTGTACAGGAAATCAAATCAGTCACTATGGTAATGTTTTATCATTTAAATTGGTTTTTCCATTGATCAAACAAAATATTTATAATGTATCTTTATATCTTCAGACTGCATTGACTTCTTTTCACAACATAACAAGCATGTCGAAATCTATGTCAGATGTTCTCCTCCCAGTCCTCCTGGATCCTCTGCTTGTCCATTGTTTTCTCCTCTTTCAGTTCCCAACACACCTGATCCAGTTACCTGACTCAGGTGTGCTGGGAGCTAGAACACAACACAATGTCTGCTGGCTATGGGTCCTCCAGGATCATGGAAAGAAACTAACAGATATACGGATAAAAGAGAATTTCTAAACATGAGCTGATGATGCAAATCAGTTTGCTTGCATTTGCTGGCTTCTGGCTGTCAGTGAGTGGGGTTTTGCTTTCCACAGTGTTATTTAGTGCACCAGAATTTAGCCTTGGCAGCATAGGAGAAAATATCACAATAGTATTTCTATGTGAGTAATGCATTTTGCAATATGGTATCACTGTATAGTGTGTATATTCTTAGAAGCCATATTTAGCAACATAGGTTCAAATATTGTTATTATGCAAAAGGCAAACATAGAACTGAAGAATATAAACCTGTATGTTGATATTTCTTTCTCACCTTATCTCAGAGGTCTTCAAGCTGGAGGCTTGTTTAATATAAAGTTTAATATACATTTAATACATCAGTTTAATATAAGGCTCAAAATTATCTTATTGTAATATAATTTATGACCTTCTGAAGCTACTTAATGAGTCGTTGTAATGTCATAGAACAGAACTGTCTCTATTGTCCATTGTATTCTTGTTCAGCAATTACTGCAGAGAACGCTTGCAAAAGTGGACAAGGTTCTGGGAGGCAAATGGAGGGGGAACACTTACTATCAACATAGTGAAGGCTTCACCCAGCCCCTTGCCACAAACACTGATAAATAACCCAAATGCCCAAAAGTGTAAAATCATTTGTCTCAAACATGTCCCATGCACTCTACTAGACACTGCCAGACATTTAGCTACATAAATGCTGGGCAACAATTCAAATTTTAATCGCATTGTTATATGCAAAAGTAAATTATTCAAAAGTAGCATATTGCACACTTTTTAATTATTTGATATTTATATCACTGCTATATTTATATTACTACTATAGGAACAAAAATCCAATAATATTTGGTTTGCAAACACTTCATACAAATAAGGAGCTTTTTAACAGCAGTGTTCCCATTAACACAGTTACACAGCCGCAGGTCAAATATTTCTGTAAATCTCAACTTAAACATTCATGTAATCAAGTCGAATATTCATTTATTCACATTTGATCTAGTTTGTTACCGAAAAACAAGTTACCCTCAGAGTCCAGAGCATGGGAGGGATGGAACCTTTATAGCAGCTACAAAGGAGGACCTTATGAACTCCATATGAAAGTCTATTCATCTGAATGCAGTGTTATTAAAGTCCCTGTTGGTGTAATGGTCAGGCGTCCCAATAACTGTGTCCAAATAATATGGACAAAAGTAATGGAACTCCTGACTCCCGTGAAAACCAGCAGAGACCTAGAGTTCTGCATGAACAAAAGTAATGGGACGCCTGACACACGAGAAAACCAGATATACACGTCGAGCGCCAAAATCTGCATTAAATAATTGTCGGCATTAAGTAAATAATGTGTTAACGTGATAATAATAATTGTGACCATGTGACCATAATGTTGTCTGATGCAGCTGACAGTGCAATGGATTGTATGAGAGGTAAAAATAAAGTCAGCAATACTAAATTATTTGTTTAAGAGACAGGCCTTTCCTTAAACAAATACTTAGACAGTAACTGACTACACAACAGGAGGTTACTGAGGGATTTTTTGTTCAGTGGCAGAAGGTAGTGTATTTTGCACTGTAACTGTATTTATGATACTTTATCTGTTCCTATTTGTAGCATATCAGCATAAAAATGTTTTCATTGCTTCATCATTTAGCTTTCTGAAGTATCAGAGGGCTGGTATAGTAGTAATGAATATCAAACTCTACTATTTAGCTTAATAAACCTGCTTGCACACTTGGAGCTGAGCATATTGTGCTGTCTTTGCCATTGGAAGCTGTCTGTAGTTATCCTCACCTGGTTGTACTCTTCATTTCATATATATTTTACAGCTTGAGGCATGGATGAGGACTATCATTTTTTACTATCAGAAAAGAATGCATAACATCTGGATATCGTCCTATGGCACTCTCTCTCTGTCTCTTTTCCTCTCTCTGTTTTGGGTCATGCCCTGTGACCTGTCCCATCAAACCTGGAGTTGAGTGTGGTGTAGTTTGAGAGGTGACTGGCCAACATTGTACATGCTTTGAATGTTCCAACACGACGCTTCACATTTCAAACAGAACAGAGCGCATAATGTATACAAAGCCACTTGCTAAACTCGCTGCATTTACATCTGCATAGCATCAAATGGAAATATCACCCTGTCACTGTGACTGCCATAAGCTTTGTAACACCAGACCAGTCTGGTTTAACTCTGTTTTATTGAGCAGTACCTTGGCCCTATGGTCAGTATTGTGTAAAAAATAGTTATCCTCTGCTCAAATGAAGAGCCAAGTTTTGTTGGCAAAAAACGCTGTATAGAAAAACACAGTCGACAGGTAGCCAGTGGAGTAATAACTAGAAAGAGGTTGGCTTGTATTTGATGTTTTCAGGAAGCCAGAACCGGACTGAGGTAAGGGAGCAAAGCAGTGGGAGGCAGTTACTGCTCTCCGAGCGGGATTTGTCTGCTCTCTCCGCTTGTCTGAGAACCTTCCGCAACACCTCCCCATCTCAGCATGTCCACTGATCAAAAGAGCACCTCTCTGTCTGTCCTCACACTCACCCATACACATACACACAGGAAACTGCAGTGTCAAATACAAAAAGACACAAAAAATAGATGATAGATTGGTGGTTCTTAACCTCGAGCCTGGAGGCACCGCTGTCCTGCATTATTCAGTGCATTCCAGTTCTTACACAGCCAGTTCTACCCAGGAAAGACGATAATGAGTTGGTTAGTTGGATCAGGCATGTTGTAGATTATCTGGGTGATAAGGTGATGTAATTGCATATCAGCAGTGTCTGACCAGTGAGATGCGAATGATACTTCAGAGGTGATAATCACCACGTTGGGACACAGAAATGAAGACTAATTTGTTTTCATTAACAAAGCAAACAAAGCAGTTAATGCTAAAAATTCTAAATAAATGCTGAAGACAGAATAGAAAATTTGTGATCTAGAGGATAATTTACTGCAAATGATTCACTTAGATGATACTCCCTCAAAAAGAATCTTCAATGGGACATTGCCAATTATTATAATTGGTTATAGTAATATTTAATAAAGCAAGCTTTTTTGTTGCAAAAATTCTTACCACTTTTCAATATGAAAGTTCTGTCACATTTTATAATGCACTGATTACCTAAAGAAATAGAAATTAATCATGTTATAGTATATGAATCAGATACACATATATCACACACTTGTTGGCCTCAAATGACCTCAGACACAGATGTGGAAAGGTGACGAAGAAGAGCGAGTGAAAGTGTCTGTTTACTCTAGAGGGTGCGCTGGGATAACCTTTGACCGGGTGTAAAAGCACAGAGCTGTACTGCAGGTGTCAGGTCCACCAAAGTGCTATAAAACTCTCCAGAGTATTTTGCCATTGTCACAAATAAAAGCCTGAGCCTAGATGGAGTGCTTCATTAGAGCCATGTCCTCAAACACTACAGCCCTGTCAAAAGCCTCCAGAAAACCTGCGGAAGATCTGTACTTCCTGGTGAAAAAAGCCTTGATACTGGGGTGATGCTGAGAACAAGAACACACACACACGCACACACACACACACGCACACACCTGCCCAATACAGCTGCACTCCTGACAGTTTTCTCAGAATCAGACCTATTCTTAAAGACCCAAGGATGTTTGTCTGTCACTTCAGGTAGTCAGTGAAGCAGGAATCCTAAGTCCCCAAGCCACGTAATATCACTCGAGGCACATTCAGAGATAGGCGCATGCTAAACACCCAAATGCTTTGCTATAAATTAGTATTTGACAACAAAGCTGTGACCCCATTTACGTTGGTTCAGGGTTATAATTCATATCAACAAGGCTGTAATTATAATACATATTGGAATATATTCAGATCTCACAATGCTTCCACAGTGTAAAGTGTACATTTGTTATACGTTAACACACCACAGCACTTTTCTGCGTTTAACCCATTCACCAAGTGAAGCAGTCGGCAGCCAGGAACACAGCGCCCAGGGAACAATGTGTGTGTACCTCAGAGGTGCTACGACCAGCCCTGATTCACAGGGATAACACCCTAACCACCCCATTATGTAACAATATGAGCACATATATAAATAAAAAACACATTTCCTGTGTTACAACAGGCAACCACTCACTGCTGTCCGAAACAGTAATAAATAGCCGTAGTCATAATTGTAATCATAATCTCAATTCAACTCAACAGGCTCCTGTTTTTACTACTGCCAGTTCTAGCATCACAGGGTGTGGTTTGTCTATGTGGCATTGTTGTATGGCAGCATAAACAAATGCCTGGTTGTGGATACAATAAATGACAATGGGTAGCACATTTTTATTAAAGGCCTGTTTCATCGCAATTTTTTATGTTTCTTAGTCAAGTTCCAGAAAATCACATCAGTTTTTCCTCCTTTCAATGGTTCTATAGATAAACTAAATTTTATGTATATTTTTCATTAAAGGTTGTTGTAATACTACTATTATTTTCATATTAGTCTCACTTATGTGTGTGTCTCAGTTGGGAACCCTGTTATCTACATGTACAACAAACAAACAACATATTAATATGCGAAAGTTATAAGTCTAACAAAAGACCATCAGTAGAGCAGCCAAGTTTAATTTTTTCTAAAAATGACATTTCTAAACCCTTGAAGCTACATGAAAATAAACATTACTGAAAATAAACATTACTACCAAAATCAGCGTGCCGAGATTGTATAAGAAACACTACAAAAAGCAATGAAACAGTTTTTTTTGGCTGGTGTGAGAAACACTGTATCAGAATCAGAATCAGAATCAGAAAACTTTATTTATCCCGGAGGAAATTGTTCATGAAATTGTAATGTCTCTGTTTGCAAATGTATTAAAAAGTATAAAACTAAAATGCAGTATAAGTGGTATTTAGGCTCACAGTGCCTTTTTTTAGTGTTATGAAAATGATCACTTTATGAATGGTTAAAGTCTTGCGATGCATTGCTAAATTTCTTAGTTAACTGACATATACAGTAATATGGCTTATGTTTGGGTTACATGGTAATGAGACTGGCTTGCTTTTCTGTTAGTACATTTTTAAATATTTTAGAATTTCAGGAAAAAAGGTTTCCTTTTTTTGTGTTGACTCCATAGCTACAGCCTTGATGCATTCAAAACATTCCAGTCAAACCAGTAAAGAAGGTGGTCTGAGGTAGGGCTGGGCGATTAATCGACAAGTAATCTAAATCGACATTCAGATCAAATTTTTCCAGGTCGATTATTTCGATTACTTTCCCTTTAAAAACACTACCACGTGTGGAGTCACGTGACCCCGCTC
>JBBPDB010000146.1:20788309-20804531 GCA_037974465.1 Brachypetersius altus
GGATATAGGTCTACTAGGTCAGGTTGCCACGGTAATTTGACCGGCCGCTGTCAATTTGGCAATAGTGACTCAAGTGATCAAGTGATTCGCAGATCCGGATCACTTTACTGAGTGACTCAGAGGGAGTCGAATCCGAATAAGGATCCGAGTATCCCAGCTCTAGCATCAAGGCACATCAAGGTACCTACATAAAGCACAGTCTGTGGCATATATTTTTGGAGGCAGTGGTGAGAAGACCAGCAGCTTCACAGTTGAGGTATAAAAATCTGTTAGGTTTTACGAAATCTCAAAGAACTTGTGAAAAACAATGTAGACCTGATATAATTAAACACTTAAATTGAATCAACAATCATGTGGAAGCTATATTTATCCCTTAGAACAACATTGTAGTCAGTGTATCCAGCTGGCTGTGAGAATTTGTGAATCACTGCTACACTTGTATTCGCTTCCTCTCAGTAGGAAGCAGTAGTCCTTGACAACATTGATATGGGTGCAGATTAACACAACACATCAGTCTGAAGTGGAGGATTTAGAGGTGCAAACAACAAACAACTTGCGTGGGGCGACAACACTTATAACCACTTGTGATTATACAGCATCACCAGCAGGGACATTGAGCAGTAATTCTGGTGCCTTGCTGCTGGGAAATAAAGCGCAGATAAGACGCAGAACATGTGCAGTTAGGACAATTACATTGATTATCGAAGTCAAGCAATAAAGCAGCAGAGCTCAAATTTAGTTTGCCTGGTTTGGAGCCTGCCCCCAAGTGATGTAAATGGCTTGATCAGGATTCATTAGGTATGGTTTGTGTAAGTATTCTATGTATCATTGCACTATCACAGCAGTGTGAAGTCTCCAGGCTGAGAGAGAAAAAGTGCGTATGTGGGGAGGGGGGTTAATGACCCTGCTCGATTAGAGCATCTGCAACTGCTACCACCGCTTGGCTCTCTACCAGCTTACACACACAGAGGCACAAAAAATGAAGACATTTACATTGCTGCCCCTTGGTACCTGAAGTAGGTACATTCTTCTCTCCATCCCTCCTTTGTTTCCTCTCGTGTCTGTCGAGGTTTTGTAGAGGCTAGATGAGTTTTGGAGGTTACTGTAGGAGGGAGAGGGTGGTGTAGCACACTGGGGCTTCTCTGTGTTTGTGGAGATGGATTGACACCATCAGACTCCCCCTAGTCCCACACCATATGTCAGGAGCATCGCCACATCACATTAATTCAGCTTCTTCTCCTCTGTGCTTAGCACCAGAGTGCTGCTGTAATACTTCAGAAAGTGTAGGGGTGTGCATTTAGCAGCCAGTTCAGATATCCTGGAGTTGGATTTTTAATACTTATGATTAAAATGTAACAATTGGCAACAATTATTGGTCATTTGGTAGGATAAGGCATATGGTTTCTCACTCTTGCAGTAGTTTTGCCAAGAGTGAGAAACCATACGCCTTGTGTACAGCATACTAAGGTTTAAGGGCATACAGTGGGAAAGCAGCCTTTTCCATATCCCTGTTCTGATTGGTTGTCTAAATTATATTTGTTCAGGAATAAAAAAAAAAAAAAACTCAAGTAAGTTCAGGCCAGCACACTTATGGCAATAGACACAAACATTTTCATTTTATTTGCATTTTTTAGTGATGTGATGTTTTTTTTTAATTTATTTTATTTAAATGTATGTGTGTGTACTTTTAAGTTATAACATGCTTGTGACAATAATATAATATAATAAGATTGACCAAAATATAAATATTTCTGACTGAAATGGACTAAAATGACAGCTTGACGCAGAGTCTAGACTAAAACTAAAATCAAGACAGGACATCAAAAACAATACTAATGCCAAGCCACTGATACTGAATGAGATTTATGTTTGTCTGCTACAACTATTTTAATCATGATGGAACGAAAATTTGGTCATATTTAAGAAACCAGTCCAATGTCGTCATTGTTGTCGGTGAAAGCAGAAATTCTTTTAGACTTTCCTCTCTAAAAAACAGTAGATTAAACACATTTCTTTAAGTCAGAGGTGTCTTGAGTGCTGGTAGCTCCTCCTTGTGGAGACTGCCCAGATCACTAAGCATGGCTTTATAATAACCTGCCGCTTCCCTGTTTACTGAACATCATTGTGTAAACTTAATACCTTAAGAAAGTTAAGTTTGTTACTAATATATGGCCATTCTGTACATTGTCCCAGTAATCAGTAAATTAGTATCCTCATGCTCAAAGTAGCTTTCAGTTGGTAGACGATAAGTAAGTCTTGTATGTCGTGTTTCAGGTCCCGTCTGGCAGATTTCTTCGCTAACTGTCAGCCTGAACCCCGGTCACTGTCAGGCTGTTTAAAAGAGAACTACGCGGACTGCCTCTTGTCCTACTCTGGCCTCATAGGTAAGCCCACTCTGCACCCATTTTATATTTTTGATGTTTTATATGTTCAGACTGTTTTATAATTTACAACAAGTGTGTATCATTCCTCAACAAGCTTGTGCCACATTAAGAGCTTAAGGGTCAACAGCCACCCAAATCGTGTTTGTAAATACATCCTAAACTTTTAGGGCCAGTTTCCCAGACAGGGATCAAGCCTAGTCCTAGATTCTGTAGTGCTGGGAATAGACATTTTCCATTGAAAAGGAAAGGGTAGTCCAAGACTAGGCTTAATCCCTGTCTGGGAAACAGGCCCTAAAAGTTTAGGATGTATTTACAAACAGGATTTGGGTGGCTGTTGTTATTTGGGTTATTGTCAGCGGCGTCAAGTCAACACAATACTGCACAAGTGCCAAAAGGACTGCAAAAACGAACACATAAGCAAACATTACAATAGAACAGGAAAGAACAGCAAAAAACAAACAGAAACATTACAGAGTGAATAAAGTATTGAATATGGCCTGTATATTTTTCAAGATAGCAAAAATGAGAAGACAGTATTGGAGACATGTGTGGGTCGCCCACAACGCGGCTGGCTTTGCAGATGCAGTATGTGGTAAATTTGTGAGAGAGGGGAGAGAGACCCTGATTATTTTTTCATCTGCTCTCACTATTCGCAATTCCTGAATGATGCTTAGGACGCTCTTAATGTGGAATGGGGTGAGGAGTGGGGAGGTTTTTATGTGCTTAAGAGTGGGCTTAACATGATAAGTGGTCTGTATGCTGAGATTATCATAAGAGAGTTGTGATCCAGTTTGCTGAAATAGGGCTGAGGGTCAGATCTGTAAGCACAAACTATGTTTGAATAAATGAGATCCAGCGCATTCACATTCTGGCGGAGTTTAGGGAGTACTGACTTGAGATCGGATAACCTCTCCAGCAACAATAAACAGCCCATTTAGGTGTGAGTTTTGTAGTGATGACCGTGTGTAGTTCTCAGATTGTGTTATTTGTGTTGGGGTGGTGTGTACACTGCAACTCTTTGCATGCTGAGGGCTGGATAACAGGCCTCTTCAGCAGAGGGCAAAGACCATGTCTCTAAATGGATCATCAATGGTCACCTATGGTCACCTATGACTTATACGTCTGCCTACAGGCTGCATAGTCAGAAGTGAGTCCTACTGTTGTAAAAAATCCTAGTCTTTTTGCGTAATTACAAAACAGCAAGCCTCTCTGTGTTCATTCTATTCTGCTGTTGTTATACTCATTAGTGACTGCTCTCCTTACTCAAATTTGACTACCGTAGTGTTGCACAACTCATCCCTGAGTGCTCTTAGCCCTGCAAAAGCCGTTGCCTATGGTCCAGCAACAGACCTCCTGCTGCTCCTAAACTAATCTGTGTCTTTTCCAGACAACCGTAATGTGTTCAATTCCTCCCCCATGCCCACTTTTCATTTTCATGCACAGTTAGAGGCTCACATCCCCATTCACGTCCACACAATGAGACTGACGCGGTTATAAAATCCTTCATCATTCCCAGGCATTAGATGTGCTGCCAAATTCTTCAGCCAAAGCAAGATTGGAGAGACAGGGACTATGGCAGGGAGAACTATGATGAGAATAGATGCACAGAAAATGAAGCAATGAAGTAAACAAAAGGGGAGAAACCACAGGGCATGCATTTGGACATGTGACCGGGACCGATCATAGAGGCAAAGAAATCCTTGTGTCCCTTTTTCCACATCTGCTGAGACGAGCACCTGCTTTATCTGTTGGATCCGGCTAGAACACAATGAGTCCGGATCTGTTAACTACAGAGCCCCTCCAGTGACCTCCTTTCTAAATGAAAACAATGCATGGCTACAACTTAACAACAACCTTGTGGAAACATGATCCTAATTTGTGGGCATGACTTCCGAATTGGTAAGTCATGGAATTAGATTTTTACAGTAGTAAGTACAGCTTAACTATATCAACCACTTATTCTTGTAATAAAATGATCATGTTACCATGGTAATAAATTGTGGCTACATGCTGATAATCTTGGTTCTCACTCCTTACTATGCCACAGTCAGGCGGTAGGATCTCGTTCTCCGGCCAGAAAAAAAAAAAAAAAAAAAAAGGATCTCGTTCTCACTTGTTCTCTTCAGAAAGTTACTTTAATTAAAAAAATATGTCACTAGCTGCGCTCTGTAGTGTTCTGGGATTTCTGCACAGTGTAACAGAGACAGCAGACAAGGACTGTGGAACACAGCAGTGCAAGTATTAGTGATTACCTCTTGCAGTACACTAGCAGTGGGACTCTCACCATGGGAGCAAACGGTCAGACCTCCCCTACCCAGCTTTCTGGTCAGACTCTGAAAAGTGTATCACAGAGGAACTACAATACTTCACAGATAATAATTGGCACTACACACCAAAATGTATTTTTGAACGTTTGAAGTTGAACTGCAGATATTTTTTATTGTGTTAATAAGTGTTTCATACTAGCTTTTCTCATCTGATTTATAAGCAATATCAGTTCTTTCCAGATTTTGAGCCTGTATTCTTTGTAATGGAATAACGTTGCTATAGGAACAAATCTTCTATACTGAAGAAAAAGGAGATACAAGGTTTTATACTGACAGCAACAATATTTGACCAGGGGCCTATGCTTTAGGCAAAACCAATAATATTATTCTGTTCCACACAGAAACTGGGCTGTTATAATGCAGGAATTGCTAGGACTGAAGTGTTATTTTCCTGTCACAGGTACCGTGATGACACCAAACTACCTGCGCTCCCCTAAAATCAGCGTGTCTCCCTTCTGTGACTGCAGCAGCAGCGGCAATAGTAAAGAGGAGTGTGACAGATTCACTGAGTTCTTCACTGACAATGTCTGCCTGCGTGAGTAGCTACAATATACACTTTGTCTGTCTCTGCTTCTGCTTGTCTGCTCTCTTCTCCCTGTATCTGAGCTTTAAGTTCCTCTTCCTCCTTCATGTTCTCTTCATGTTCAGGTACACGTCATTCTTCTTTACGTATTCTCTCTGTGCTTCCAGCTACTTTTGGTCACCTGTCAGTTCATATTTTTTCTCTCTCTTCCTCCATTTCATTCTATCCTCAAGTTGCATTTCAGTTTCAGTTCCCCGTGCTTCCTCTCTCCCTTGCCTGCAGCCACCCAGCCGTCCTGTCACATTTCAGCCTCATTTAATTAAAGCTCTACTCAACATCAGGTCTGTTAATACAGTGGGATCAGGCAAGCTCTGAAGCTGCTGTGCATTCGACAGAGTAGATAAAAAGATCAGCACTGGAGCTGCAGCATTTGTTTGAGCCCATGATCTGCCTTATCAGCTCTGTTAATGAACATCCGAAGCCCCACTGATCTTCTCGCAAGGCCATGTGGCTAGAGATGGCATGATACGACTTTTTCTCCACCGTCACAGAGACTGGCACATTGAGTATGGGTTCATTCTGAGACTAATTCTTTGTATGATACCAACTTTATGTGGAAGAAACTAGGCCAGCAATCACAATCTGATATTTGTTCCCAATCTGTGCCAAATTTGTTCTGAAATATCAGAATATTTCCTCATCTGTTCTTAACCCATAACAGTGACTCAAATGAGTAGGACTGACTGCTGAAGGCCAAATGGGAGCCAAGAGAATGATGTGTTTTAGAAGTGACTTTGAGGGAAGCGTGTTTCATTTCTGGTCAGCTTTACTGACCCCATGCTCTCAGACTGAACCACTAAGTGGAGGTCCAGCCTGAACATGAGGATGCTGTTCTAAACAAGATTTGTTTCTGTGTGTGCCATCGGCCCTAGAGGATGAGTTGAAGGACATTGCCTTAGAGGTTACATTGGCCATAATGTAAAAAATAAAAAAATATATATACTGACGAAATGTTATTCCAGCAAGGAATTAACTACATTTATTACTGTATTGCTGTGCAAGAGTCAGAGAGCACCAGTTCATTTATTTCAAACTGAAATTTGCAGGTTTAGATTTTTCCCATACTTTTGTCCACACCTCTAAAATCTTGCAAAGTCTAACCTGACATCATATTTCAGAGGTTTTGTGTTTGAGTGCAGTTTTTTCTAGAAAGAAGCACTTGTGGAAATGTAGTCAAGTTGAAATGGCTACTCAGAAACAATCTCACTCTCTGGCCCTATGGGATTCCGTTAAGGTGGATATGAGGGCACAAAGATGGACAGCTCTCTCAGTGTCTCTCTCTCCATCTCCATCTCACTCTCTCCATCTCCATACACCCACCCCCCCTCTCTCTCGTGTCTCATTAGTGAAGCTCAGTGTTAAAGCATGCTGACAGGTGTGGGGGAGCCTGGTCCATGCTACCACTGCGTGAGTGTTTCAGAGTCGGTGACAGAGCCTCTCTCAAGGCCCTCATGCCCCTATTCTGCCGTGGGCCACACAGACACACACACATACACACACATTTATATTGCAGCCAGGATCGCGATAAAGCACCACCATTCTGATAAAGCAGTTCAAACAGGGCCATCAACAGCATTAAATTAAAAGACAACTGCTAGAATCTCACTGTTGAAATAACTGTGGTGCAGCACTAGTCTGGCATTACATTTTATAGTATGTGATTTCAACCAGTGTTAAATAATACCCTGTAGCTAAAATATCCATAAGTATGACCTAAAATAACTAAAAATGGTATTTTCTATTTTTATAAATGGTACTTATGTATGTGTTTTGAAATAAAAAACGTATAACACAGAATCTATATGCATTAATATAACCTTTAACACATGCTGCCTTGATTATTAAAATAAGAGAAGTAGAGAAAGACTAGACAGTTAAAATAAGCATTAAATTAATCAATAACCAGGTCTGTGGCTGATTATTTACCTCACGACTGATGTTCACAGACGACTGACAGTCGATAATCAAACCGTTTCACTGGCGTTCTGTACAATCAGCAGTGATTAATTATCAAAGTGGAAATATTTACATGTGCCGTATTTACCCAGCTGAAGGTCACTGGCTGTGCTGTCAGTGTTTTTGCCATGAATGGAACGGATTTCAGGGACAGAGTTTACATATTTACATGCATGGCGCTATTCTTCATAAGCAATTTATTCTACTTGTCCCTCTAATACAAACAGGACTGTCCTAAGATGAAGGAGTTATACGTACTTTGGAACACTTGTAGCCTGAAGGGAGAATCAGCATCATGTTCATATGCAAATTTCCTCATGCTGTACGCCATCTCCAGGAACAAGCTTTAGCTGGTACCATGCCAATATACAGGGAATCTGTTCGCCTACCATGGGAAAAGATTCTTCCCCAAGTCTAATGTACTGTAATGTTGTATTGCCTCGCATTTATTTTATTCCTGTTCATCCACAGCACTCACCTCCATCATAACGATTAGTGCCCGAAACAGAAGTATGTTAAACATACAATCACTGACATTCGAAAATGTCAGGATATCTAACAGATAAAAGAGCTACACTTCAAACAGCTGTTCCCCTTTATAGCAACAAATCTGCACCCCTGTGAGTTTCTTGCTCTGATTCTCAGGGCATGTATCTTAACCCTCTGTTATGTCTGTTGTTTTCATAGGCAACGCTATCCAGGCATTTGGGAATGGGACAGACGTCAGCGTGTGGCAGCCAATGCCTCCAGTGCAGACCACCACCTCCATAACCACCCCGTCCCAGAGAGGACGTGACCGGGACCGATCATCCAATGCCCTGGAGCCTGGCACCCACCCCGACCACCTTAACCCTGGAGATTCTGTCTACCAGTTCTGTGGAAGCCTGCAGGTCAGTCACTCTATTCAAAGACATTTAATCCGCTTCTGTATCATCCACTAATTTTAATGCTAAATTATTAAGAAATATATAATTTAGTCATTTTTAACATTAATACAATGTGAATTTCAGACCCCGCCATGATTTCTAAGTGGGAGAACTTGCGAAATTGCAGGGTGTTTAAATACTTGTGTCCCTCACTGTATCTTGTTGAGAGATCTCCAACTATGCTGCACACATCCTCGGACTTTTATATTTCTTATTCATAAATAAATAAATCAGAAACAAGCTTAGCACACAGTGATAGCCACGTCTACACTCAGGCACCACATATCCACTTACTTACTTTCAGAAAAGAAAGATACTGCTCTGGACAGTGTAGTCAAATTTAATGAGAGTGAGTTTTGTTCATTTTGGCTGTACACAGTCCTGCAAGGGGGAGCAGCTGTGACAAAGAAAATGAAACAGAGAGACACAGAGTGAGAGAGAGAGAGAGAGAGAGAGAGAAAGAGAAACAGAGAAAGAGAGAGAGAGAGAAAGAGAGAGAGAAAGAGAAACAGAGAAAGAGAAACAGAGAAAGAGAGAGAGAGAGAAAGAGAAACAGAGAGAGAAAGAGAAACAGAGAAAGAGAGAGGAAGAGAAAGAGAGAGAGAGAGAGCTCAGAAGCAGACTCATGGGAACTTTAAGTCAGTCTGGAACATCGATTATAGATTCCCACAACAGGCCAAACAAATTTCAATCACAGTGAAACAGGTCATGGCTACACAGTTGCACTTACACATATGTTTTCCTAGGGGCCATAAATAAATGCAAACTATTTTTCTTACTTTTTGAATGAAAGGATGATTTGTAAGCCTGTTACAAATACTGTTACATGTTTCACAGATTACCATTCATTCAACAATCCATACCATCCAAACATGGGAATCAGTTTTTAATCATTTTTGTGAAAACCAACACATTTACAGTCCCTTTCATTCATAATTAAGTTGTGTTTCTACCTACCTGTTGAATGAGGGATAACACAGACCACCCCATAAGAACCGAAAATATTTTCTTACAGATACAAAAACAGCTTCTTAGAGGTAGAGAGAGGCGGGAAAGAGTCACGTCAATCTGAATTCTGCCTGTTTTTGTAACATAAGCTGACACGTCATTACTGGGAGAAATTGAAATACAGAAAATATAGGATGTGACCTATTTCAGTGTTTGTATTCATTTATTTAATTTAGAAAGGGGAAGGGGTGGGTCTAAGAGTTTTAGCTTGGTCATTCTGTGTTTCGGCTCCTTCCCTCTCTGCCCAGCTTTAGTTCTACCAACACACTCCATTCATTATGCTGTCACCAAGCCTCCTACACCACCTCTATTCTTCTTCCATTAACTGTGCACACACACGCCGCCTGTGCCAAACGCAGAGTGTGGTTGCAGAAGCTGTAGGGCTGCAGGGCTCAGGCAGGGTGGGCCATGGGCAGCTCTAACTCATTTGCATAAAACTCATTTCCCCTGCGTGTGACAACAGCCACCATACAGCCAGAGCTCTCGGCCAGATTTTACAATCCAAACGTCTGGCTGCCACACGCCTGTGTGTGCCTACATGTTTCTAGGGCTGAAATAATCGAAACACAATTTCATATTTTGCATCAGATGTATATGTGTAATCTCATTGAGTCTTGTCCCTGACCAAATCTCTTTGCTGCATGTCCACCACCACATCATGCTTTGACTATATTGGGCATGATGACATTAAGTTCACGCGGGGCTGTTCCACAGTATCCCATTCTAAATGCAGGGCTTTTCAAAGGAGATGATAAAAGCTGCCTGTATGCAACTGAACTGTCTGCAGTTTATATACGTTTTCAATTAAATCATTACATAAATGCGTTAAACTCCATGTAACATTTTTTCTCCTAATTCCACAAGGTGGCTCTTAGCATGAATCATGTCATGATAGATCTGTGTAGCTGTTTGACAGCAATTTTACAAGTTGCATCGCTAATTGAGTATCTCTGGTTTAATCACACAGGTGGTTTTGGACTGCCAAAAGGATGTCATAGATCTATCACAACATCTTTCTTTGAGAATGATTTATCTATAAAATGATATTGATAGTGACATCACATCAGTTATTTTCCACTGTCAGTATTAATGATATTTCTATGCTTTGTGGTATCTTGTGATAAATATGTGCACACCATCCAGCATGAACAGAACTGGCAGAGCCATTCTTACCACAGCACCTGATATTATTTGGTGGACTCGTGAGCAAGTGACAGAGAGGCAATGAACTGCCTGAAGCAGACCAGTGTCTTCACAGCAGTAAGACTGGACATAAGGCTCATGGGGCATTCGTGAGAATGGTGGACAAACATGATCAAGCAAAAGTTGAAGAGTTTGTACCAGAGTGCTCGCATCTTAAATAACATTTCACTATACCCATATACCCATATTTAGACTTCATCTACGTGACCCAACCCCTGATATTTCTATGATTAACGTAATGTATCGATACTACACCCATGTTTGTAAATGTATGGGCTTTCCTCTCATCTATGTATCTTGTATTAATGATTTTTTTGGCTATTTTACTTCACTAAAATATCTCAAAAAGACATCAGATACAGCAGTTAAATGATTGTTCTCTTGTTTCCCCACATGTATTGTTCATTCTGTCATGCCGAACTAAAAAGCTATTTAGTGGAAAGTTAGCTGACAAAGTAAATCAGTTCAGTCATGCTGAATTGTGGAAAAAGTAATTTGACATTATGTTCAGGGGTAAAAGCAGTCTATTAGTGACCACCCGGGACAGGAGCACTGCATGTTTTAGTGCGGTTTAGTCCCTGGTTTGAGCTTTAAAGACATTAAACAGTCAATGAAAATGTCATTGGACAATGTAGCCTTGCAAAATCAGCTTCCTCGCAGCAATGTTTAATGACTCTTCTGTTTACAACCGGATCTTGAAATATAGAGGTCACATGAATTTCTACACATGCTCTTTACTTGACCTGGAACTAGGAGGCTTAAACATTTACTTTTACAATAATTAAATTCACAAATGATAGTGGTATGATAGTAATGGTGTTCACCTGTCCATTTGGCCCTTTGCTTTTGGTTTTCATCAACTCTTTCATTTTCATTTGTGCACCCCTTGGCTGACATTTTTTTTTCTCCAACCCCTTAGACTAAGGGTTTTATTTTATTACATCATTCATGAGAATCAGAGTGCTTTCACATATAACTCAACTATATGTAGCCCAATTTGTGCAGTTGGTGCATCACCATGCATAATGGGCAAACGCCTGATTCCTCAGCTTAATTGTCACCATGCCAACAGCAGACACAACAGTAATTAGTGAGTTCATGTTGCTGCAATTTGGCTGAACAAAAGGCTTGGTTTGTAAATGGCTTAATGTTGCAATCTGGCCTTTAATGTATCAATAGTATCTGACTTCTATTCTGGGGAGTTGTGGGTTAGAGTATGGCTGTGTGCACACCTTGCCTCCAAAGCTGTACTAAGAGAATGCATATTCCATTTGTGTGACGGGAGCAGTGATGGACTAAAACAGAGCTGATCAGGGTATGTTTTAGCCCAGTGCATTAGGCAGGGCTGTGTCTGCTCTTCGTTAATGTCTGTAATAAACAAAAGGACACCACAGCAGAAAGCTCTGCCAGCAAGAGCAATGTCGGGAACAAATGCACTCAAGTAATTTGTACCTAAAAGTTTCCTTCAGATCTGATGATAACATTCAGGTCCTCAATTTCCCCCACAGAGATGACCTTTAGCAGTTTCTGTGGTGACACGATCAGGTTCATCTTAACCATTTCTGAACTGTGTCGTTGTCTTAGGTCAAATGTTTTATTACTGTGGCATAAAACCCTGCTTTTCTCTCTCTGTCTCTAGGCTCAGAAGCTGAAGTCCAACAATACAATAGACATGTTATGTGTGGTAGGTGGAATCTTCTCAAATTAAAGTCATCATATGTAAATATAGTCCAATAAGAGGCATCAGTAGTGCTCCAGCTATGTAAACTTGAATGTTCTTTCACAGTAGTGTTGCTACAGAGTCTAAAGGACTATTGTATCAATGTGACAGAAAATTACAGACCCAGTACAGCAGTTATATTGTGACACTGTGACCCAGTGCAAAATTCCAGCTGACCTTTCACCTTTTCCTCAAGGGTACTTCCTGCCCAGTATTCTCTTGGTTTTTGTAGCAGGTGATGCTGAAATGTGAGCGTTGCTTATCTTTTGCCTTTTAAAGTTCACTAAATGTCATTGTACATAATAAAAGCAGCATTACACACCGGAGTGACATTTAGTTTTGCTGCGGCAAACCCAAACAGCCTTAAAAAGTGACGGTCCTTTTTCAGCCTAATGTTTCATTACTTTTTTCAGCTCACAGGCATCTGAACCCACATAATGTATATTACATAGAGAATGGCATTTTTACATCTTATCCTAATTGAAAATGCGCTCTCCGTTGTACAATATAAGACACTTTAAGGGCAGTATATAAACTATTTTTGTTTCAGAAACCTGATTGTAAACCTTCAGGTTACCCTTACTATTACAGATGGTAGCAGTGTTTCTAGTGATAAAAACATAGAGCAAGATTCCTTGATTCCAGAGCCATTGTCCAGAGAAGTGGTCAAACTGACCTGGATACTGGCCCCCAGGACCAAAACTAAGGACCCCACTACAATTTTGAATGAATGTAATCTTGGAAGCATTGACTTTTATATTACAATATATGGTTGTGTACTGGTATGATCAAAGCCACATACTGTTGCATGTTTTTCCTTCTTTTTTGAGTTCAAGTCCTTGTCACCTTGATGGAGCTGCTCAAGCAGACCTCACCATTGTTTTGCTTTGATAAAGGTCTTTGGCGTCTTTATAATTTATGTTGAATCACTAAGAGCCACTTTCCCAGACCTAGATTAAACCAGACTCAAATACAGTGTGATTCACCATTTAATCCAAAATGTAGCATAATGCAAGTCTGGAAACCGACCCTACAAGTCTTGTAAAAGAAGTTAGTTGTAATCTATCAATGCATTGTTCTTACCTACGTTTGTTCATGTTTCTCCCAGGATCCCCAGATTGATGACCCCAGCTCCTCCAATGCTATCTCTGGAAACTCCTCTGCTCGACAGGCATCTCCAACAGGCCTTAGCTCTCTACTGCTACTGCTGGTCATCTCTCTCCACTGCAGCCTCACACCTACTGCTGCCCCCGCAGCACGATTGTAGCCACCCAGCAAAGGCAAAACATAGACGCTCACAATTTGTACAAAATTGATCTCTGTTCCCAGTCCACCCATTGTACTCACCTTCTCTCTTTGTCTCCTCTTTCTGTCTCTCTTCTTACGGCTCTGTGTTTTAGGAGCTTTGGTTTAAGCTGTGTTGATGCAACAAAAAGTGATTTTTGGTGTATTTAAGTTTTCTCTCTGCTCCCTGTATTTTTTTTTCTTTGACTGGAAGAAGAAACGCTGAAAAGAAGTGTGAGATTTATCAGAGGTCTTGCAGCATTCTAGAAGGGACCACAGGGTGTTCACGAATGGCTTCGTTATGGAGGTCTATGGTGGCTTCAAGTACAATAACTGAGATGCAGGCAGCTTTGTTAAGTGAATCTCATCTGTGTTTTGTGTGCTTACTGATATGAAATGCATTGACTTATATCCGGCACACAAAGAAAACAGAGGAGCTCAGTGGCATCACTGGAGGCTTCGCTGAAGATTTCTGACCATGCTCCTCTTCCCGGACACATCCAAACATCCATCCATCCATGTCCCCTCTCTCAGCATACCACACATATCAAAAGCTTTCACAGTGCGTCAGAGACTTCTTTGGAGTAACCGAGGGACATAAACACACACGCAAAGTTCAAATGGGATTTCATTTGTGCATAATGAGAAATTCTTACTGACAGGTGAAGCTTTGATAAAGTATTTTGAAAGGGCGAAGGCTGCTCTTAGAATGCACAAAGTGTCGAGTCTGAGGGAAATGTTTGACCGAAATAGTGTGTCACAGTGCCTGAGACAGTGGCACTGGGTATTTGTACCTTTGGAACTGTGCAGTGCAGGGTGCCTCCAAGCATGTTATGCAGAACAGACATAAACCCTTATCTCTGTAAACGTGCCCCATCATGAACCAGCCCGAACCGCCTGACACCCATCTGTCCTCAAGAGTGTACATTCATATTGCCTTTGCAATGTCGCAGTAGACTGTGCTTGGACCTGAGTCCAAAGTCCTTTATGTATACTATAGTCTTTTTTTTGTATTGTAAATCTATTCTGAAAGTTACAAAGGGGGTATCTATCATGACTGCATCATATTTTAAAAGCAGATGTAATTTGCTAGAATAACCTCGATATTGATTTATCTGGAACACATTTGATTTAGAAGTTCCCTTTTGAACTGAAATGTACTCAATGAAACATGCACCGTGTTCATGAAGCATGTGCAGTTAATCACACCCGTCGTTGCACACTCAGAGCATTTATGACATGGTTTGTATGGCTTTTTGAACCAGAAAAGTAAAGCATTGTACTTTACATGAAGGCATTCAGATGTTATAAACACATAGATGTGTATCTTTGACTGGATGTATTGAAGAGATTTCTAAAACTCGTTTTAAAAATGTGTCGTATCATACTGAACAAAGCCATGTTTCCTTTTTCTTTAGATAAACATGTATACATCATTGAAAGGAGTAGGCTACATCTGGAATGACGGCTGCCCCTAATGGTACCCCAAAGTGTTAAACAGACATTTAAGTAAATACAATGTTTAATGGCTCGAGAAGAAAAAGAGAACTTTTATTTTTGTATCTTTTGCATTCTGTTTTACCTCTTTATCACAACAACAGCAGCTGAAAAGAGTCATGAATATAGCATGGGTTGTAATTGCAATAAAGGTTTTGAAGACATGGTGTTAGCCATTCTAGATAGACATCCCCCAGGGCAGCTGAGTCGCCTATCATGTGCAGCAAGACCTACACTGAGTATTCAAAACAATGGAGATGACCTTCTAAAATCGCATTGGACTTTGAACTGATGGGCTTTCAGGTGACTAACTATAGAGCAGTGGTCAAAAGCCCTGGTCCTGGAGATCTAACTCCCTGCAGTCTCTAGTTCCAACCATCTGCCACACCCGCTCCACCTCATTAACTCCTTCAGACGTTCCCGATTGGCCACTGATCCACTAAATGCTTGCCATTGACTGTCTTTCAGGATATGAATGATTTCTAATTAATTACCAGGCTTACAAAACAGCCATCGCTGCTCTTCAGGCCTTTTTCTAACTTGTTCCCCACTTACATGATACACGTCAGCCATCACATGCCTTAAAATCCTCCTCTAACCTTTCTCTCCCATTGTCCACATTGATCCAAGAGGATTTAACAAGTGAATTCAAAAGTCATAGCTTTCATCTGCTCTGTTTTAAGGAAATAGCAGACAAGACCTGTGTTTTGTACACTCAGTGTATGCTTTAACATCCGAATGTGCTTTTCTGTTGTTGATTTTATTTGTTTTTTCTGTTTTGTTTTTTTCAAATTGAGGTCAGAAAGTCAGAAAATGCTGAGCATAATCTTACACATCAAGGTCATTAAAATGGAGCACTAATTCTTGATTATAAATAAAAACGTTCATCAGCTATCTGACATATTTCTTCCTAGCTTGTGAAAACGTAAAGTATTCTATGAAAACAATGATTAAAATGTTGACTCATCCAACCTTATACTGTGGTCCTTTACCATGGGTAAAATAACGGCACTAAACATTAGAGCGATAAAAGTGGTGAAAGGAACAATGCTTAATACGCTTTACGTGTTGGTTTGAAAGTATAGAAACTACAAAACAGGAACTTATAAATAGAGAAGAATTAAAGTATTGGTGAAAATCAATTAGCAGTGGTGCTAGGGGACTAATTTTGCCAACAAACACAAAGTCAGTATTTGTGTAAATTAGTGATTTTCTATTCCTTTACTGGGTACTGTCACGTCCGTAAGGGCTAGCTAGCTTCCTCGGAGCACGGACGGAAACGGAGACCAAGGTTCCATGCTGTGATACTTTTATTCAGATCAAGCAAACAAAAA
>JBBPDB010000146.1:20827008-20846748 GCA_037974465.1 Brachypetersius altus
AAATAAACAAAGCCTTCTTTGTAAAATTGATGACTGAGTGTGTTCATTATATATTATATATTGGGTTGACATAGAATCGCGATTAATTGTGATTAATTTTTAAACTAGTTAATTTTAATTAATCACTTTACAGCCCTAATTTCTACGCATGCTATTTAAAAAGGTGCTTTGTGACAATGAATAAAAATAAATGCAAGCACAGTACAGAGGAACCTTCAAATATCAAATGGCAATAAATATCCTGTTATGCTACATATCGGTCTCTCCTGTGTCTTTAAACCCTGAGCACTTAGCTTCAGCTATTCTGTTTCACCCAACAGAAACCTGATCGGCACTAATAAAGCTATCATCGCACACATCCAGGCTGTGCCATTCTAACGGTTACAATTTGAAAGAGACATTTTGTCACACAGACGGTTTAGATAGGCAGGGGCAAAGGTAGACCGCATGCTGCCCATCAGAAATGAGATTACCAAAGATATTCTGTTTAATGGGGAAAAGTAAAGTGACTTCTGTGTTCAACGAAAATCAAATCAGAGTTAATCTTCCGCTCCCAGAGTCCCACTGTCCAGGCCATTGATCAGAAGGCCTCTAATCAGCTGAGATTGGATGCAGGCTGGGGAGTGAAGCAAGGAGAATAAAGGGATGCCTCCAAAGCCACAAGCTATTATACCACCTGTAGTATTCTGCTGATTGCACTGGTAATGATGTCCTGCAGTTCAAACAAGTATTTAGACAAGTTTATTTATTTTTTTTTTTTTATATACATCTAGTTCATAGATATTCTTGGACACACATAGTATTATCCTGCACTTTGTACTTATAAATATTAACATTAACATATTCATCAGCATCAACAAAACAGGCCAAAAAATGAATGGTAAGGTAATAAAGCTAAAAGAAATTCATTTCAGAATAACCGCAGGGTGACTTGAAAGAACAATTATACTGAGAACAATGAGCAATAAACTTCAATCATAACTGTTCATTTGCCTCATTCAAAACTCTTAAAAGAGAAGCACAAAGACGTGCATCTCAAATCTGTCCACATAAATCACATTCATTTACATAAATCAGAATTAGATTTTATAACATTTTCTGATCAGACAAAACAAGCTAATTGGAGAAAGAAGGTTTGCACACAAACCCATAGTGAAGTATGCATCATTAAAATGGATGGAGGATTTTTTAAGTGCAGGACTGAGTGCAATGGATACAGTAAAAACACAAAATGGACCCAAAAATGTGCTTTGGAATTATGCCACAGAGGAACCATTTTTGGTTCACTGAAGGACTTTTATTTATGCACTGGCTTTATAAATAATATTTAACTGAGATATATGCATTAGAAGAACCTCCATATAATGTAAATCTATACCAGTGAAAGTCCAAGCTAAGAACCACTTAGGAAAGTAAATAAGCTTCAGCATGCACCTGTCGATGCTGGTGCAGTTTTTGTAAATACCCCAAAATAGTGGGTGTAACTTTCATTTGCACCAGCCTTTTATGTTATGTGTTTTAAAACCATTTTTAACAGTTTGCAAATGAAGCCTCTAACAAATCATGCCATTTTTATATTGAGTTCTGGAAGAATCCTGACCAATCTCATGATGTTACATGTGATCTCATAACTGTAACTGATTTTAAGATTAATCTTGAGGTCAGTCTATAACCATGTTACATTAAGCATTAGTTATTAACATACTGAAGCAATATAATCAGTGTAATATTTTGCCCATACTGTGCATTTCCATCATTATTTATGGTAAGCATATTCACCTCCCTGCTGTTTTCCATTCATGATATCTTAATGCAGAGATGAAAGACTCTTATGAGTTCATTTAGACTTAATTTTGTTGAAAATCTCACTGACATTAATACCAGCTCACAGCTTTATCTTGTCATTAATTCTAGTAAATTAACACTTACATCAAAAGCCAGTTGCCAGGGGGTCAATGACTGTTGTCATGTTTTATTAAGTTTTGTTTGTTAAGTCATTTGTAAATAACGACCATTTTCGAATGGGGTAATGTTGTTTCAAAGACAATAATCATTGAAGTAATTACTACAGTCTTCTTAAGCGTTCTCACTGAAACCAGTATCACTCATTTTTTGATGTAAAAGTGGATCATATTTTATGAAAATAACTTGAACAGTGCTAAATTTGATTTGGCTGAGTGCAGCTGAGAAAAGCTCAAATGAACTCATTTTTTGTAAGAATAGAAAGGATTTAAGTGTTCTCTGCTAACTAAAGGCAGAGCACTGGGCTGAAGTCATTAGGGGCTGAGCTTGGGAAGCAGGGGTTATGTGTGGAAAGAATCCTGATAACCGGATAACGGATTTGGAGAAATTCAAAGGCTACTAATCAGATTATACTCAGAAATACACAAAAAAAAGCATGTCAAAATGTTAAAAAATGTTATTTTTAAGCCCTTCATATCTGCATCATCTTACCTAACATATGATCAGTCATACATTCAGAGACTTTGTCCGATTTAACTCCGTATAGTCTGAGTAATTGGTGTGCATGCATGTCCACGTTGACCTTCCTGGGTGATTCTATGTAACATCAGCCCTTCATGACAACAGACATATATAGTCACTTTGTCCCTCAGTAAAGTATTACAGTGTGTTATTTCACTATTTAACAGCAGCTTTATGCTGCCTTTATTGTTGGATGTACTTTCGGCATTGACAGATATGCACATGAAAAGACAACCTTTCCACAAGCATCGCCCCATAATTGCCATATCAGTGGATACCTTAGTAATACCACAGTGCATACCACAGTGCTGATGTCAATTATTGTTCACTTTATTGTTCTTATTACCAAAGATGCCATAACAACCCAGAGAGAGAAAGAGAAAAGGAGAGAGAAGAGAGAAGAGAGAGAAAAAGATAAAGAGAGAGGGGAGATAGAGCGAGAGAGAGACAGAAAGTGAGAGAGATAGAGATAAATATAGACAAAATGTGAGATCCAGTGCCAGACTGTTTAGACATCTGAAATGCAGCAATCCTCGTCTGTCTGCAATCTTACACAGTCACTTAAACCCAAAGACATACCCCCCCTGTGTGTGTGTGTGTGTGTGTGTGTGTGTGTGTGTATGCATGTACACAAACACACACACACAGATTCCCACACCACACTCATGTGGTCACAGCAGTCCTGACCTGAGCTATTAACCCATATAAGTAGAACCCTCTGTAGTCTCAATGGAATAAATAAGCCAATTTAAAACCACTCTGCAGCCCTTCTGCATGTAATAAACCTGTGCGTAATTACACTGGAAACCTCCTGCAGGGATAACTTAGGGAGTTTTTCCTTGCCACTGTCGCCGTTACTTCTGGCTTGCTCATCAGAGGCATTTCATTCACACACACATTTATTTCACATTTATTTCATTTTGTAAAGCTGCTTTGTGACAATGACCATTGTTAAAAGCGCTATATAAATAAAATTGAATTGAATTGAATTGAAATAACATCGTACTAGGTCCGTCTCAGTTGTGACATTTTAGCTGATTATTAACTGTGGCATAAATAACTGTGATTAACATGCAGTTGCATGCAGCTATTAAAGTACAAGCCTAACGTTGGCAAATTAGCTGGTCAGTAGCTCTCAACTGAGGACAGGCACAGTTTAAGCTCAAATAAACAAACATCACTCACCACAACCCTCTAAAGATCATTGAGCGTCAGCCAAATGCAGTGAATGTAAATGTAAATATTTTTGATCATAAAAGGCAAATAAAGGCACCTCACCTGCTTTCATTCGTATTTAACCCTAATATGTCTCCTGTACACATCTGTGGCCTTGAGCCCAGGAGAGCACAACTAAGTAGGTAGGATGCTCCTCATCACTTAGCATGATGCTTGCTTTTAGCTGACATGAACAAATTAACAGTGTTCTCCTCCAAGTGTGTTGAACTTTCCAATGACTTCTATGCCATCCTTCCCCGATAACACATTTTAATGTAAATTTACTGTTTGCTTACTGAACTTAACATAGGCTATGGGAAAATTTAAACCTGATTGATTTTTCTCTGTGCATCTGTGTGTATTGCTTAAGATGTTCTATTATTTTTCTATGCAGAAACGATGTAAGCCTACTAAAATTGGCAGGAAAATGTATCATGAAATGTTTGTAATTGAAGTTTAATGAACTACTTATGTTCATACACTGTTTGTGCTTTACGTATAGTGTAAATATATTTATGGCATGTGCAAATACTTTTAAATTGAATAGGCAAAATTATACAAATTTGTCTACTCTACACTTGTAATGGGTAAATAGGACAGGATGAGAGATGATACTTGATACGTTTCGGTCCTGCATCATTGTTTTGATGGTTATGAAGCATGATCAAGGACAAGAGCAGGGCGGTCTCAGGTTTCTGAGTAAGCTATAGACAGTGCTGCTGGACTCATCATTGTAATTATGGACTCAAGTTTCTGCCTCATCCATGTGTGATTCCAATAAAATGGCATTAATGGGAACAGTTCACTGCTGCAATCGATACATGGGTGACGCAAACAGGACACAGCATGATCACATTCTGATATAAGCTATAGGATGAACAAACTGAATACTATGGGGAAAAGAAATGATATGTTGAGTTTGTTCTGCAATATAGAGTTTGGCCAGCGCCATCTACTGCATTGAATCTAACATAGTTAAAAACAATACATTAATTATCATTCACTTCCATGTCCCTTGCTGTTCTATATTCCTTCTTGCAGCACAGTTTGATCTGCCTTCACTTAAAATACAAAAATTTTTATTTTGACTCACTTCCCTTATTCAAGAGTAATCTCAAAACCCATCTTTTCAGACAGGCTTACTCACTCTAGTACACACCTCAATTGCTGCTTAATTTTATTCATGTGATTTAAAATTTATTATTTTTTAAATATTTTTTTTTATTGTCTATGCTCTGTAAGGTGACCTTGGGTATCAGCTTATTCACTGCAAAGCCTGTCACTTCACTGGCAAAGGACAGAAAATCTGACTCAAAACTCTCAAAACACACTTGTATAATAGGAGCCCAAAAGTAGGGACTTAGGAGAAGCTTGGTGTGAAATGGAACTGGGGTGTATTGAAACACAATAACGAGAATTCCAAAACAGCGCTTTTAGCCGATGCTAACCTCAAGGCTCTACTAGGCTAATAATGCTAGCGCTTGGGGCATCACGTAGCCAGTGCAGATAAATTGCTATTTATACACCATTAACAGGCTCAAAGAAGCTCCACACTTATGAGGATTTTGAATTCTGAGGGCCCTGACATTTAAATCGAGGCACTGAGAACTTTGATAGTGCACAGGTAGTTTATTAAAAAGACAATTTATACAGACAGTACCTTCAGGGAATTTTCCGGTCGCTGCCATCTTGAAATGAAGGCACGAAAAGTCGACTGACGAGCACGAGCGAAACTACAGCTGATTACTCACGTGAAATTGTATAATGCTCTTCATGCTCATGTAGACAGTCACCAGATATTCTAGCTGGAATACATGGAATTCCTTTTGCAATTTGTTACCCTATCCTACCTCTTCATTCAGGCTTATCAATTGACTTATCATGCCTTAATTTCAAGATGGCAGCGACCGGAAAATTCCCTGAAGGTACTGCCTGTATAAATTGTCTTTTTAATAAACTACCTGTGCACACAGAACTTCTCCTTTGAGGTACATAAAGAGAGACAACATGCTAAAAGTCGGCTTTCATAATTAATATGCGTAGCGTCAAGAGATTCTCAGTTTTTACAGATATTAGGCCTCCTAAATGTTCCTTATAGTATAGGGAAGTGGCGTGAAGTAAAGTAAAACACACCTCAGCACGCAATGTGAAATTCTTTCTCTGTATTGAACACATTCACCAAGTGAAGCAGTGGGCTGCCACCAATGAGGGGTGTGTGGAGATGGTACTATGTTCAAGGGAACCTCAGTGATGACACTAGCAGTGTTGGAATTCAAACCCACAACCTTCGGGTTGCAGGGACAACTCCCTAACCACTAGGCCACCAGGGAAACGTACAACATATTTGTGAGACGACAAAATATTATGTTACAAAACAGAGTAGTCAAGCTCTTTTAAATATTTAGCTATGTTGTTTTCAGATGAAAAAAGGTGAACAAAGGACATGAGAGCACTCATACCTGGATTTTGATGGGCCAGGAGAAGTTGCTGACAGATATAGAAGGTGATATTGGCTTTGGAACAGAAGCCAAATCTCTCACAGGAAAAGAGGTTCTTGTAGTCTTTAAGGCTGTTCTTGGACACAATGAAGAATTATTTCAACAAGACTGTGTCAGCTGTGAGGACATTAAAAATGGTTTGATTAAATCTGAAAAAAATATGTGTCAGTTCCAAAATTTCTCCAAAATGCCATGATCATTATAACTGCGATTGCGATATATGCTTTTCTATGCATCTAGTGAATATTGTGTGCATTGAACAACACTGGCCAACTGCATTTTATGACAAAGAGAGTAAAATTAGGCTTGTTTCATTGCATTTTGTGCAGATCACACAGTAAATAACAATGATAATGATAATTATAATAATAACACCACCACCATCAGCAAAAATAACAAAAATAATAAACATTATCATCATCACCTTACCAAATCTGCCAACTTACCAAATCTTGAAAAAGTACTTTTGTGATACTGAAGTGAATGATGTGTGTAGGCCCACATGGCCCATATGAAATATTGGCCCATATGAAAGTCAGGTTGTAAGTCATGGCATCCTTATTTTGGATGTGGCTCAACATGCTGTGTCATGTAAAACAAAATAATACATGACATCAATGATACTCTGGCAATAAGAACAATGATTCTGGATAATATAGATTTTAATGTAAGTGTGCACATAAACCGAGATTAAAATCAAGTATACGTCTACCAGTCTACCACCTTTTGGAATAAGAAAACAACGCTATTAATTTACCAATCAGTTTAATAATAGGCTTAAGACAAATAAAAGCAATAATTACACAAAAAATTATCTTCATCAAGGTCACAGGTCCCTTTTTTCACTCAGTATGCTTATAATTTACTTCCAACCTTTAAAGGGCTTCTTGCTTGCATGAGAACCAGAGAAAGTGGTCCATCCATGGCACAGGGCCAGAACGTCTGGGCTGATAATGCTGACAATGCAGCAATCTCTGACCACCAACAAATATGCACTTCACTTAATCTACTTATGGTTCCTCAATTACCAATATAGTGGCTACGCATTATTAACCGTGAAAATAAAGAAACCACTAATAGCTGTCAGCAAAATAATTCATCACAAGATGTAATGAGATAACCAATAGTCACCATTTAAAAGTCCCCGTCCCAACGCTTCTCTTCATTTAGTACTGACAACATAATGTATCTATTCTGATATTACGCTATTCTGACACATCAGACAAAAAGACATTATCAAATGTAATATTCTAATGATAAGTACTTGGAGACAGCTTAAGTAAATGTAGCCTGCTTGGTTTATCTGTGCCCAGAAGACACCCGGTAATTGTTCTCACATGTTCTCCAGCCCTGAAGTTCCTTCCGACTGAAAAAAAAATCTCGCTCTATAACTTGTGCGCAGGCAAAACGTTTATCTTAATTGAAATCACAAAAACACTTCACAGATGCCCTGACGGACGAATTCAAAACAGCTGAACTGTGTTTTGTCAGAAGAGAATAATTTGTATTCTCTCTTTTCTGGATCCTCGTTTTTTCTAAAACCACTCACATAATACAAAAGAGCAATGTTAAGGACACACACACACACACACACACACACACACACACACACACACACACACACACACACCCCTGTTGAGCCAGAGGACCATGTTATATTGATGTGATTGAAGTTGCCTGATGTGTTGATAGACATCTCCAGGTTCTTACTGGACTATTAAAATAATAATTATATAAATACATAAATATATATATATATGTATAAAACGTTACTTTTTTTTCAATTCTTTTATTTTTCTCAAAAATTAAGCGCTTTTGGAGCGCTGTCACTGAAGGGGTACCTCTTATAAATAGTTGATGAACGGTTTAAAATTAGTATATTACTATTTGAGTCTTATGCACCTTTATTAATAAACAGTTATAATAAATATAAAATAAAACAGTGAGCTGTACTATTTGATGACTAAAAATACTGTATTTGTGAAGATGATAGGTGACTGACTTGTCAAAGCAAGATCAGAAACAGGCAAGATCTGAGCTTTAGAAGTGAAGATAAATAGAGATTCACTATTTTTAGTAATTTGTGATCAAACTAATAACCATTTACAGTACCTAAAGCAGTACCTCAAGAAAGTCCAATTTCAAACATAATGTGTTATTCTTATTCCCAAATAATAGTTTATTAGGTACCATGCTGGTCTAAATTCAACTTATATGGTGTATGCTGTGGTTCAAAAGTTAAAAAAAAACAGCAATTTTAATGATATCACCATGATTTTAGAGCTATATATAATGTATTTATTTAAGCTATACAAGTGCAATTAAATGCAATTTAAAAAAATAGGGTGCCATAACAAATTTAGAAATGTTAAATGCCTTCAGATTATGAACAAAGCTGTGGCCGATACTGATAATGACACTAATAGCTGTATAAAAAAATCAGGCCCTAATCATTTTAACATCCATTAGCCTTGTATTTCAAGACCAATAATTTAGAGTATAAACGAGATAACAATCCTTTAAACGTAGAATACAGTATACAAAAATAATATTGGATACCGAGAAATATATACCTTTAGATCTATACAAAATAAAGTATTCCTTTATCTTTTGACTAGTAGTGTATATCACAGTAAATGACAAAATAGCTAGAGGAGCGTGTGTGAAAATAATGTATTCACTGTTCATATAAATGTTCATATAAACGCTATGGAGAGGCCATGAGGTTAATAGCAGTATACTGGTGGTCATCTTCCTGCAGGAGACGGAAGGTGAAATGGTAGTCAACCAAAAGGTTATCTGGGGCAGAAAACGACAGGGAAAGCATGTGGTGTTCAGAATGAGGTTTTTAATAAAATCATTTAAGAGCTGCTAATCTTAAACGACCATCACAAACTGTTGCTATATATGAACATCTGGAACTGATGCTGTTTTGATCATGATCATTGGAGAGCTCTACGTCTCGGCTGTAGTCCGGGAGGGGACAACTAATGGGACAAAAGTAATGATTTTGAAAAGTGGGGGCGACATATTCCCCCTGCTATAATGGTTCTGGCACTGCATTCGGGGGAAAAAATCATACACTGAAATGGCAGATTCTCTGATATTTCATCTGAAACATCTTAAATTCACCCTCTAGATCTATTCTTAAGAGGGGGCCGATTAAAGCATGGCATGGCAGGAGCATTTTCGCCCTGCTGACCTTTCATCAGCAAGTGCATTGACTTGACCTTGACATATCTGCATACACAGCTGAAAATATTCAGCTGCATTTTCTCACATGGTGTAGAATTTTAAGTGACTGCATGTACTGGACTAAGAAACAGCAGTCAGAATGAAGAATACTGACCATTCAATTAGCCTAGAGCTAAACAGATACTTTAGGATTAATATCAGTGAAAACTGACTTGTTTTACTAGTTTGACCATAACAGACCCCCAAAGTTATGCCATTTATGCCATTAGTGAAAATACTCATTTTGGTCCATATATAGTGTGTATTTAATGTCCATGAAACTAAGGCTACTACAGTATCTGTACGATCCTTCAACACTCTTACATAACAAGCCCAGCTTTTCAAATTGTAGTCTATTAGATCAAACTGCACTATCAACTTGACAAAGCTGCCTGGTTTGCATGGGATGCTACAGTGCAGTCTTATCATCTCAATCTTATCTAAATTAGGCCAGGATTACAAGCTTTTTTGATCAGATCCAATCTTTTTGCCTTGATATTGTCATTAGTGTGAACAGGCACGCACTGTGCAGCAGTTAGTATAGGATAATGGGTTAAACCATGTTATCTTTATGGCAGACTGACCAGGCAAATGCGCCATCCATCCATTATCTGAACTGCTTATTTTTAACCAGGGTCATGGGGGGTGCTGGAGCCTATCCTGGCAGTCTTAGGGCAAAAGACAAAGAAACACCCTCAACATGTCGAAGCACACTATACTTCACATTTAAGAACTAAAAGCATACATTTATCTACAGTTATAACATCATCCATAGATGTAAGTGCTTCTGGATGAACTATAAACAACAAATGAATTAGTAGCACAAACCATTAGCAAAGAATATTCGGAACAACCCTCAGCTGCTCGTGAATAGTGGAGCATGTGGAAGGGTTCTTTTATTGCCTGTGACGTGATATGACGTGATTTGTGTATTTTCAACAGAAAGACAAACACATTAATTCTGTTCTGACTGTCACATGGTCACAAAAAGAATAAATCTGCTCTAAGGTCACATATGAAAGTGAAAATACCATATTTGTGTATCTATACAATTCTGAAAATATCAAGAGAAACAGATTTGCCACTTTAGCCTGGTAGTGTGAACCAAATACAATAGATTATTATTTACAAGGATATTCCCACCCTTTCAGTTAGTCGTTCAAGTCATGTCAAGTACATGTTAATTATCATTTCAACTATATGCACAAAACACAGTGAAACAATGGTTTGAGAAACAGGGTGCAGGAATTCACAGAGCCTACAAAAAAACAGCAACAAAGAGCAACACTACAATATTACAAGACCAGACAACATATGGTGCAGTCCACACAAGCAGTAACAGTACTAGGGTGAAGGAATGACAGATACTGATTTCTACCAGCAAAGTCCTTATATTGCAAAAATAGCACCAATAGCAACAGCAGGAGAGAGAGAATGTATAGTGTATAAGAAATAGAGGGTATTTACAGTGGCAGTTTTTGTTTATAAGTTTTTAAGTTTCAGAAACGTTCAGTGTGTATATGCCTCATGTTTAAGCTTGCTGATCTGCAAGTGGGGTTATGAGTGAAGGCAGTATGCAGGACGATCTGAATTCATGTGCACTGTTTGAGATAAACACTTCAACTTATATAAGCTATTTTATCTGTGATTTTAAATGTGCTTTTGAATCATTGACACCAGCTTTTAGTTTTGATTGTATAGATCTTTCCTCATTTAAAGACCGGTACGTGTATGCAAACAGACTCTGGCACGGCTGTCCAGGACAAAAACCTCCTGCCATGTTCCCAAGGAGTGGGAAGTGATTTCTTTTGAGAAGTGCATGGAAAGAGCAAGTGAGACGAAAGGAAATCGTGTCTGACAAATACTCTAACTGTGTTTTGTTCACCAGCCATGCAGAGTTAGCGGCATTAGCCCAGATCAGATCAAAGGCACCATCTCTTGCGTGTTTTTCTTTCTCCTCTCACTGTCTCTCTTTTTCTTGTTCTCGCCTCAAGCTGACAGCGTTGCTTTGTTTATCCCAAAAGGGTCTTCAGTAAACTTCAGAGAGTTTTTGTATCCCATGAAAGGGACACACAAGTAGAACAAAATCCAAAGGGAAAGGGTCTTTCCAGTGTGTTAAGTACTGTTGTTTGCTGCTCTTTATATATACTGTATATACACACACACACACACACACAGTCATTAATTTTGACCCCTGCTGCGCAACAGTAATGTATGTGAGTATGTGAATGTAATACATCCACACTGTTCAGACAGATCAATGGATTACTCGACACATCTCAGCTGTTTTGCTTTGCCTTTGCCAAGATGATTGAATCCTGTCGGTAAAACTGTAGAATAGCTCAGACTGAGGTAAAATCCAATCTTGTTGTCTTGTTGTTCATGTCTTTTTCGTGCACCATATCTTTAAATGTTAGTCTAATCTAATTTCAGTACCATGTATTAAAGTGTCTCACTTGTGACCTAAAAATGCCAGACTATGTGTTTTCCCTGTTCATTTTGTCACACAAAACATAACTCTGTGTCACAGATTAAATAAACAGTGCAGTGAGAGCGCAGCCTTTCCGCATGGCAATCTAATACAGGAAAAAGGTCTAAAGGATTACTAGAACAAAATGACTTCGAAATAAAATTAGTCCTCTGGTTATTACAATGCAAAGTAACCAGCTTTATTAAACAGCCTGTGCTAAACTAAATCGTTTATTTTATAGGATTCTGTGAACAATTACATTTGAACCAGGAGTTAAAAACATAATCAAATCTGAAACATCAAAAAAGTCATATTACAAATTCTCCAGCCTAAGGCACACTTTCTTAACAAATGTCATTTCTCCAGTCTGAAATGAAACTGAACATGGAGTCATCCCAGGTAAAATGGAATCTGGGGATTTTATTTAATGTCTGCGACTACAAACTTTATTATCCCCAATTTAGACCACCTTCCTCTCTGTAATGAAAAGAGAATAGACAGCGAAATTGAGAATTGCCTTTTTTGGAGCCTGAAAGCTTTTGGAGCTGAAATAATAGATTGTTGTAAAATATGCACTTCCTCTCATGCTCCATTGACTTTTTCAGATGAAACACAATGCATTAAATATTTTTTTTTCTTCTGAACGTCCTGTGTTTTATAAAGTGGTAAACATGAAGAATACCAATCATCTGATAGTAAAATGTTAGTACAGATGTGTTTAAAACAACTGGGGTTATTGAGTAGTAATATTCACCCATGAAAGGACCAACAACTGTGACATTTTCATTCATTCAATTTCTGTAACCACTTAATTCTTACCCAGGTCAGGGGTACCCGGAGCCTATCCCAGGACTTACCAGCCCACTGAAGGGCACACACACACACACACACACACACAAACACCATTCACTCACACCTACGACCAATTTAAAATCCTCAATTCACCTGACATGCATGTCTTTGGACCGTGGGAGAAACCCCGGAGGAAACACACACCACCACAAGGAGAACACTTTTGGCCTAGTGGATATGATACTTGCCTCTTGGACCAAGAGGTCTTGGATTGTAATCCTACCTTTAGTTGAGGTAGACCAGGGAGACTGTGCCCTGAAGGTAGGGAATGGAAGTCACTTTAGATAAAAGCATCTGATAAATGCCATAAATGAACCCCAACCCTGGAGGTGTAAAGTAGCAGGGCTTCCCACTGCACCACCGGGGGACACATGACGTGTTCAATGATCAGAAATGTAAAAATGGGTCACTGCTTGATTTAGACTGTCAACATGGACATGAATGGGCTAAAGATCATTGGTAGTCCAACAACACTATCAGTACTTTGATCATGTAATCCACCTCACTGTTAAATCTCTTTGAAGCTTGGCCACACAGTGCATAAATGAAATTGAACAATTTTTATGTGACGTCTATAGTATGTTTTGAATGTACATGAGAGGGACTGTTGCTTTTTTTTGACGTTTTGTTGTCATTACAAAAACCTCACAGTAAGATCTGATTCCAATAAATAAGAATGGTTTAAAATTGGTGTCACTCTCACCATTTAGCTATGTGCACTGCGCCTCCCTCTGCAGGTTTCCTCCACCCACTTGAAACTATCCTGAAAGTTCTCCCGGTTTTTCCTTTTTTTTCGTCTGTTTTTAAGATGAAATAAAAGAAATTTGGGCATTTTTGTTCTTTATGAGCATTTGCCAAGTGAGCATTTTCAAAAGTTTTTAAATTACTCCAACTTTGGTTCTACATGGCAAAAGAACACCCAACAAAGCTCAGCATGATGTCTGCGGCCCTGAGCATTAACACATACTGGGGGAACTTCCATATAAGGAGGTTTGCAGTATGACGACAATTTACCATTTGTTGCAGTGCCACATATGTGTATATATATATATATATGTATATATTTTTATTTTTATTTTTCCTGTTTTACCTTGTAACCCCACATCATTTAAGAATTCTTTGGGTTGTAATAGCAGCTGTAATACAGATATTATCTCATGCACCTGTGTTTTTGATAGCAGAGGAAAATTGTAATCTTCAGAAACCATATCACACTTTTCTAAACCAGGTTTTAATGCTGATTTCAGATCTACTTTCAGTTTTTTTTTAGTCACATCAATTTTTTGAATTATGAGTAATATTAGATTTGCAAGACTCGCATGCGTTTTTTTCCTAAAGTTTCAATATTTTCAGTGTGGAGTCAGAGAGGCACACACTGTGGCACAGATACAATGATTAGTGTCAGTCAGCTACCACTGTTTCTTCAAAAACGCTCAGCATATGATTATTATATGCTAATTATACTAACTACCATGCAATATAGAACTGTGTCTGTATATAAAAGTGCCTGTGCTAGGGGAAATCTAAACACAGATTTGAAATCAGCATGAAAAACACTTCAAAACCCACATAAACATATCTTTGATGATTTTGACCTGTTGACCTGTGCAGTTAAAACCTTTTACTGGCACGAATTCTGTCTGGAAACATACATTTCTGTTCTGAGACGTTCCTTAGATGCAGTGGTTAATATAGTGGTGAAAAGGGTTGGGGTGAATTCAAGAATGAACTAAATTCCAATTCAAACAAGGAAATGAAATTGCAGCAACTACATGAGACTGAACTGGAATTGGATTTCAATTTGAAATTCATTTAAATAAACTCTAATTCCATTTGTTACTGTTTCTGAGCATATTTTCATGGAGTTTCATGTAGTAATAATACGATGTTCAATACAGTAATGTAGGCTAATACACTAATAGGCTATAATATTAAGATGGGTTTTAAGTTAACATCTTGACTCATTGTCTCACACACAGCTACAAGTAACTAAATGCCTTCAGCTCTCCTTGTCTAATACTGTATGTGCAACTCTTTGTTGCACATCTGACTAGAAATCAATCTGACTGGTCAAATCAGGTTTGATCTAAATCAGGTTTGCTGCCAGGTACAAATCTGATTTAAATCTACTGGAAAAATCTGTGGCTTTTTGCTGTTCGGCCTGAAAATCATCCAGTCACTACTTTGAATTAAAACAGAGATGTTTAACATCTAAGTGAATTCAAATCAAAAAAATTAAAATGAATTGTACTTCTTCATGATTGAATGTTTGGTCAGGTCAAACACATTTCTTTTTATGAACATTTGTAAAAGTACAGAATAGCCCAGTGTGGTGTTGATGCAGGCCCTGAATTTCTCCATTCTTTGGGCTGGGATTGCTTATCGATCAATAATTATAGATAACAGTCTTTCTTTCCCTTATGGAACTGTGAGCCCTCCATTATCCAATCCTGGCTTTGCACTTTCATTTATACGCACTTTAGCAGGTAACCCTTTATAATGGCGACAAACAACTACACTAAAATTAGGCCAAAATACTAAAAATATATTTTATTCCTATTTTTATAGATGTTGTCTGGTCTTTCCACACTTTTTTACCAAGCGTATGTCATTTGTAAAATGCTGAAGCTTTGGTGGGCTTTAGTTAAACAGTTCAAAGTTGTTGGAGACAAAGAAAATAATTTACCCACTGAGCATCAATGCAATCAAGTTAGCGTTTTTCCACAGAAACAGCAACAAAAAGACAACTCAAGCTCTAACTCTGACTCACAGCTGAAGCTCTGAAGCAAAGGTTTGTGTGAATGGAGTTCAATGCGAATGTACTATGAAAAGTCAGGAGATCAGCTGTGAATAAAAAGGCTGTGATTAATTTGTTAAGTACCCACCCAAGAACGGCTGTCAAACCAAATATAACAAAAAAGTTATAACACTTAACCTAAGGCAGGTATGAAAGTATCCTTAGTCTTAAGTCTGAATATATTTAGTAATAATTTGTGGATTTAGTGGCTAATCTAATAATAACGAATCATTATAGGGAGTCAACAAACCTACTTTTGACTGTCATCTATTGTCAGCATTAAGTCAGAGTGCTTGATAAGGGGAGAGTCCTAAGGGGGTGCAGTGGCTGGTCAGCTGATGGATACACTTTCTCTGTTTGTGTGTGTGTGTGTTTGTGTGTGTGTGTGTGCGCTGATGTACAGCGTGAGGGGCTTTGTTCAGAGAACTGCTCATTAACTTCACTGGATTTCCACTAGATGTTTCATAACTGTCAGCATTTATTGCCTCATCCTATTATATATCTATTGGCTAAATGAGAGAGTGACCAATGGTGCATGCCCTCCACAGAGCCTGGCTTAAGGATCCCTATTCATGCCAGAACACCACAAATGACTGCTGGACACTGGTGGAGTCCAATTTTGTTGCAGGATAACAATTAACTCACACACACACACACACACACACACACACACATCAACCTACAGGAGAGGATTAGTGGATGAAAAAGCAAGTTTCTGTAACAATTTATAGAGTGATGAGTTTGCAAATAATCCTGGCTCAGCTCATCTCTTATCTTGTTGAAATCCTGTCATCGTTGTGGCCTTCAAAGGCTTTGCATATTTAAACAGTCAGTGGAAATCTGTTAACAGATCTTTATGTCATGCCAAAGTCTGCAGAGTTAAACTCGACAAAAGTTAGTTGTACTGCAATTCAGATGCATTGACAGTTCGATTGCATTGACAGAACAAGGTGACTGATTCCTTTCGTTTACTAGCCTTTCAACAACAGAGGGTTCTAAACCGCCCCATTCTGCTCTCTTTCCTTTAGAATGCTCATTTAAAGTCAATTGAAATGCCCCTTATAGTCAAAGTGAACACAGTATAGGACAGCGCACAGTGGACACCATTGAATTCGTAAATTTATTTTGCATATTACAACTCAGCATTTTAAGGAATTTTAACATGAAGTTTGATGTCACTATATTATAACAGCATGAATCATTTGAATAATATTTCATTGTAATTTGATTTTATATTCAAGTTTTGTCTTCAATTTGTAGCCTTAACCTAGTGAATGGCACCAAGTATACATACATTTAAAATAATTAATAAATTATTATATTATTGCTGATTTCTTTAGGCATCCATCTCACCATTTTTATGCAGCCATTGAAGCTAAAAATGCTGAGATGCTGGAAGCACTTTACTGTAAATTATCAGAAAAAAAAGAAATTTGCCCGATGCATTTATAGCAAATTTGGTGAATCATTTCAAATGTGTAGGTACAGTGACGCTTATACTATAAGGATCATTAGGCTCTGGCCAGACCATCACTAAAACTAGGAAGTTCAGAGCCTTAGAGCCTTAAACGGGTTTGTTGTGTAAAGTTCTGGAAAAAAAACGAGGCTTCTTTTGCTGTTTCTGTGGTGGGTTTACTCATAGTCACATTCAGACAGGCCTGGAGTTACTAAAATATCCTCAGCCCACCATTTAAGCTTCTGTAGCTAAGACAAAGCTCACTTCAGTCTGTGCGTTGCCTCCCCTGACAAAAAACTGGTAGTGATCTATCTTATTTGTTGCATTCACCCTGACTCATAAAAGCTGTATTTGATTGAGAGGCTACAGTCATGGCTTCTACAGTAACATATAAACTCTGTCCGAATTTTTATATTCTAATAAATTTAGCCATCTCTAAATATACAAAAACAATAGCTTTTAATATAAAAATACAGAATGTTTCATGATTTTGTGCGTCATCCTTGAGCAGGAGCCTTGCTAATCTTCTCTGTATCTTTTCAACTTTAGTACATGTGCTGCTGTAGCATGCAGATATACTAAAATGTACTGCATTTCGTGCTCTCGGTGCCCTCACAGTGTTATATGAGGTGTAAGAACACACACCTCAACAACTGAGACTTAAACATTTTTCAAGATCTGTAAAGCCTTTGGTCCATCGTTCAGCTTGCCCAAAAGATTTTTTGCGGCTTCCGCTAAAGTTTGATTCAGCAAACCCTTTTTGATGTGGATGTGAAGGTATGACTGGGTCACCAACCAGTTATAGCCTCCTGACAGGGGCAGCAGATTCTGATCTAAAATCTCCTGGTATTTGCTGAGAGTCTATAATGCTGTGTATCCTAATAGGATTCCCATGGCCTTTGAAAAAACAAACAGGCTCACCACACCACAGATGCTTTAGAGATTAGGTTCTTTTTTCTGTTTGGCATTGACAGCTTTTACACTGACATTTGCTTCAAACGTACACTCTTCATAGGCCTTATCTGACCACTGCGCTTCCAGCGATTGAGTTCAAGCGCTAGGGTTGTGGAGATGTGAAACTGTGAGGAGTATTTTGCGATGTGAAGCTATTTGTTTAGTGCTAATTTATGTAAATCAGTCTTTGAGTTTTCTTGGATCATGTTCATAGCACCTGCTTTTCACCTTCAGTGAAAGACGAAGAGTAGTTTCCAGGCTTGCTTGAAAAGGCTACAAAGAGATATGTATCAAGCAGACAAGAATTCTAATAGTTGAGCTAATAATTGTGGCATACCACATCAAGCTGGGTAAGGACAAGTTAAGTTTTTCTTGGTAATTTTTGCCAAAGACGTGCAATTCTGAAATGTATAAGTTAAGAAGAAATGTCAGTACAGTTATAGACACTGCATTACTGATCCAGCATGGTTATACCCTAATGCTCTTCACTGGAGAGTAGAATTGTCATCATTGCTAGCTTTATTGTGTCTGATGGCCATAGCGTTTAGCCTTGTCACAACCAACATTAGTTCATTAGTGGCTGGTTAAATTAGCCTGTAATGAGGCTCGAGCATAAACATCAATCCCATCAGTAGGGAAATGTCACTGCTGTACCCTCAGGGTGCTAGGCTACATTAATTTAGCCAGACTCAGATCCCTTCCCCTAATTGGTTACATTAGTGAGTGTATCTGCCTGGCACACTGAAGACTGGCTGGATCACAATACTCTCTGTGAAAGTGAAGTCAGACTGGGGATGTGCAAAACATGGACAATCTAAAAGAAACATGATGCTTTATAATGGATCCAGACAAAACATGAACACATAATTCACCTGCAACCTGGCCATTTTATGTGATACCCTTGCAAAGCATATATACTCAATGACCCATCATTTAAAATACACCACTATAGGGGTGTTTCTAGTAAATGAATATATGTTTGTTTTTTTCTGTACAATTTAGCAGCCTGCTATCTTCCATGGATGTAAAGGGAGCATCTCTGGATCACTGCTGAACAGATACTGGAACAGAACTGCACCGACACTAGTATGGCCGCGGCATGGTAGTGTGTTTATACTGAGATTAACACTTAGAAGTTTCAGCTCCATTGTCATTTTATTTATTAACTATTCACCAAGTGAAGAAGTGGGCTGCCGCCAATGAAGGGTGCCCTGGGAGCAGTGTGTGGGTCCGGTACCTTACTCAAGGGTACCTCAGTGGTGACACTAGCAGTTGGGATTCAAACTCCAACCATTAGGCCATCCAGCTGTGAAAGAAAACAGAGAATTCGAGTCTCAAGGCACTGTGTAGTGCTTTTAGACCCAACAATGGCTGCACTATACAATGGACTATGTATAATAGATTTTTCGACAAATGTCTGCTGAACTGGATGATAATGTAGTTGTGATAATGCGATGTGTGGTATCCGACTGTTTAAGATCATCCTATAGAAACACACAACAGGTGCAACAGTGATTATATAGGGCAGGATGAGTGAAGCAGTTATTCATACAGGATGGGATCTTAGCTTCAAACAGCAACTACGATACAAACAACTGAGATATTCTCAAACAGTAGATATCAATGGCTGGCAAGGAAAATGTCACTCACCGCGTTCCTAGTCTCGCGTAGCCAGACTGACGGCGGAAGGTCTGGAATTCATGGCAGCTTTCTTTGGCCAAGGCCCGCCCATAAGGCCGTTTGACCGACATGTCAAACAACCAATCACAGTTCGTTTCGT
>JBBPDB010000146.1:20849840-20861831 GCA_037974465.1 Brachypetersius altus
TGTTTTTCTTGCGGCCATTGCGCCAGGTTTTTGTTTGCTTGATCTGAATAAAAGTATCACAGCATGGAACCTTGGTCACCGTTTCCATCCGTGCTCCGAGGAAGCTCAGTAGTAAAAAAAAGTAGAGGTTTTAGTAGAGTACAAGCAGAGTAGTCAAAAAATCAGTAAAAAGGACCATGGTTTGAACGCAAAAGTCTTCATAACAGTCAACAGACTGAATACAATTTAAACAATATGAGGGATAATGAGTTACAGTTGTGACTCTGACTGTGAAGTCTAGAGCAGTGGGCATGACACCACACTATTCAACTACCACTTATCTACCACGCTCCCAAAACTCACATGAAATACAAATCTTTCATCTGAAATCTTTTCTTAAGATTGAAATAGACCTAGCATTAGGCATTGCCACTTCTGGTTATATGATCATATGCTCAGCTTATGAGGGTAATCATTCAGTTTTATTTCATATACTGTACAACAACTTTGTAAATATAATTGATTAATGGGATTCCGCTTTCATGTTTCCTCTTTTTTTGATTATTGTTGCATTTTTTAATTATTGTTTTTGGATTATTGATTATTATTTATTGCTTATTTTTTATTATTGATTATTATTTATTGATTATTGTCGTATTTGAGTTCAGATAACTCCATCTTGTGTCGACTACACTCAGCTTCACAATGGCCTGCAGGTCACATCATTTTTCAAAGTGCAAAAAAAGTATCAAGTAGATGAACTGAAAATGTTTAGCATTTTTTAATTGAGTATTTGTGACGGCCCTACTCTAAACATATTAGTGGTACAACAGAGAGTGACCTTCCATACACACCCCATTCTAGCACTGAAGGTCTATGCTCCTGTTGCTATCAACAACTCTCCACCACACACCATGTACGAATGAACAATCCCTTGAGAAAATTCCAAAAAGCTACTTATGGAGCCTTTCCACTGAGCATGACCTTCACACAAACTCCAATCACCCGAAAACCAATAGAAGCATGTTGAACACAAACCAGAACCGGCAAAACATGATTAGATGCCAGAGTCGCTTTGCCAGGCGCGAGGCGGTGTGGATCAGACAGCCACTGGTGTCAGAGACTGTGTTTGTGAGAGCAAGGAAATCACTTCACTGCAGATGAACAGTGTAAAGCAGACAAGTGCAGGCCGCATCCTTGGTGTCTGTCATCTAAAAGTAGCGCTAAAAGCATTATGTGCACAGAATATAGAGCAATGCAAGAGCCATCTACACCTCAGGCTGCTCTCAATACCATGCCATCAATGATGAGGAGAAGAGTTATTTAGCAATATTAACCCTATACTAACTATATACTATATTAACCACCTTCTTTACATTTATTCTTCTTTGCTCCACTTCTTTAAATAGTTAGACTCACTAATAACTCTACACTGAAAGAAAGATTTAATGAGTTAACATAAGAAGTACAAGAAGTCAAAATCCCACCTCATTCCCACCTCATTCATTGGTGTTTCTAAATGTGTGATTAAGTGTTTTCGTTACTGCAATCTAGAATCATTCACATATCACTGCTTTGGTAGTCTCTGCTCCTGTCTTATGTTGCCATAGAAGCCATTATTGTAGCTGCTCAGTACGGTTTTCTGAAGCCACATAAGCGATAATTGGTAACGTTAGCAAATTATAATTATTGTTTTGTTTATTACCTTCTGGATTTTGGTTAGCGGCAGACAGGTTTGCTTTTTGATGTACAAAAGCAAACCTGTCTGCTCTGAAGAAATACTGCTGTACAAATTGCTGAAAAAGTAATAGACAATGACAAAGTTGTTAGACCACACAGTGCATCACAGCTTGCTGGTCTAGTCTAGTTTGATTAACATCATTACATCTTTTACCTCACGTGGAAAACCAAATAGATCTGGATAGGATCTGAGGAATGTTCTGCCAGAAAACCTAGGGCTAGGCATTCATGTGGATGTTATTTTGACACATAAACATTGTTGCAGACCAAGTACACCCCTTCATGGTAATGCTACACCCTAAGGACAATGTTCAGGCAGGATAATGTTTTCTGCCAAACTACAAACACTGTTCAGGAATGGTTTGAAGAACATTACAAAGAGTTGTTGACTTGGCCTCCAAATTTCCCAGATCTCAATGTGCTGGGAACTTACAGGACTTATGGGTGGGCTAATGTGTGGTAGTCGCCTATTGGGTAAAATACTTACCTGTGAACCCAATGACCACAAAGTTGCAGGTTCAAACCTCCACTTTCTACCACTGTGTCCTTGAGCAAGACACCTAACCCTCAGCTGCTTCAGGGGGACTAGCCCTCTCACTAATGATTGTAAGTTGCTCTGGAGACTGGCATCTGCTAAATACCATAAATGTAAAACTGATGAGTCTGAGCTAATTTTTAGAATTACTGTTAGGCTACGCATTAAAGTATATCAGTGTTTTTATGTTGGTGTTCAGTTGTAATCAGTTCTTAACAAGCCACTTGTTTTATTTCATCAAAATGAAAACTTTATAGGTTTAATGGATAAATGTTACACTTTGGTATTTCCCTTACTGGAAACCTTGGAAATCCCAGTGAAAAGAACATCCAAATAAATCTAGTCAAATGTATCACATAACTAACAGGCCAGTGCAGAATTAACCACATATTCACCATATTCAAACATCCGCATTCTCCGTATCTATAGAAAACACATTTGAGTCTAGCTGAAAGCTTCTGGCGTAACCTTCCTGTCTCATGACTCTCTAAGCCCTTCCTTGGCTATTATGGCAAATTTGAACAAGCAGGTATGTGCTTTGTACCTGCAGCGCTGGATGACTTATTCAGGTCAGATGGTAAGAGAGGAAAACTCTGGGTACTTTGTGCATGTGTGTATGTGGGTGATGACCAACCAGACTCTAGGAATAGCATTGCTGTAGGGCCATCATGACTGAAATACCAGCACTGAGGCTGCTGGGAGGATTACAGCTGCAGCCCTCACACAGCGGGTACACCAATACACACACATACATAGATACACACACACTAGAGGTACAACAGTTCACACAAAATTCAACATGAAAAGAACATCACGTGCATGCGCATCCTTCCCACCGGCATGAGACCCAAACCCGAAGTCACATGGGGTCATGTCTGCTCCACAGCACCCGTATGTAATCTATTGCTCTGCTCATTTTGTGACTGATGCCTAAAATGAAGATCTCGCTAAAAATGAACAGCACCATTTCCAAGTGTTCCAGAACTCACAGTGGGAACTACAGAGGTGGGACATAGTCCATTTAAATGAGCTAAAGTGGTCAGCTAGCCCGTTCTCTTTGTGTTTTAACTTTCCAGTTAGTCTCAGTCCCCACACTATGCCAACAATGAGTGAGTGCTTACATGCTGGTATCCTCATGTTAAGTGTCATTCAATTAAAGCCAAACAAGTGTGTATTTGGCTACAATGTGCCCAGTCACCTCCATATTAAGTTCTACTAACTGAGTATATCTTCCCAAAGATTAAGTAACAGTAAGAAACAGAAATACACTTTTTACAAGCACTTTTCCAAAACGGACTGCAAATATTTTTACGTTTGCGTAACGATGGTTTCACCAAAGTTTCAGTTTTTAGTGACTCTGTTGTCAAAAACTGCGTGCAGTGTTTGATTACCTATTTGATCCATCAGACTCTTTCAACAGATTTTAGCCATTATTAACAGCCATGATCTACCACTCATAACTAGCAGACAGTTTACATATGCACACAGCCTCTTACACACACACACATACACACACACACACACTGTTTCACACATTCTAGAATGCTACCAACAGACACCAAGAACTCCAAACAGCCATGTAACAGCAACTCTCCATGGAAGCATAATAGAATTTGCCAGGCTAACACAGCATGCTACAACCAAAGCAATACACTTTTTAATTGCACTCCGCAGTGCAGCCCTCACTACGGGGTGGCAAGAGGAGAGGGGGGATAAACAGAGAGAGAATAAATGAGAAAAGAGGAAAAATGAAGGATGTAACTGTATCTTGCTCTCTTCACAACTCCCTCGTTTACTCAATAATTTTATACTGAGTGGTGAATGTACTAAGCACCTTGTATCTACACGTATTGGCCATTTGGTCAGAAACTGCAATCACATCTATTGCTGTTATATATCTGCTGCTTACTGCATTTTCTATCAATAGAAAGGGACCACTAAGGGAAAGAGGCACCAGATAATGTCCCATTATTTATGGTAATATGCTCGAGTATGTGGCAGTGGTGTATATAAGTGCAGGGAATACTAAATGGTAACTGAAGATATCTACCTTACTAGAACACTTTCTATACAGTCAAACAATGGTTCACCTGTTTCTGTACAACATATATTAACCTCTCTCTAACCCTTAATCAAAAGTCATTTTCTGACCATAGAAATACTTCTGGCTGAACATTTTTGGTTGGTTGGTGGAATAATCTCATATCACCATTAAAAGAGTTTCTTGCCAGTGGGGGTCCCATGTTGGTAGCCCCAGTAGTTGTTCCATGAATCATTGGGAAGTGGGGGGTAAATCTGTCACAACAGATCAAAACACACTCCAGTGGTAGGTGTATCTGATAAAATGATAAAATCAGTAAAAGTGTAATGTGCATAACATGGCCAAGAGTATGTGGACATACCTTTTAATTAAGGCCTTAGTAGGTATTAATTCAGGCTTTTCCTAATTAATTTAAGAAAGGTTTGTTTAAGAAACAAGGAAGATAACCTTCACAATGTTACCATTAAATTACAGTGAGTGAACTGTAACCTACTTACTCTGTCCTCATGCACTCACTCGGCCTGATCACCCAAAGAGAAATGTCTGCAGACCAGGAAAGCACAAAACCAGTCTTACTCAAAAGCCGAAGAATTGACAGGTGAGTCCACTGCACATCTGTTAGCAGCTACTAAAATAGCGTATCACATGGGAAGAAAAGGTGTGTGTGTGTGTGTGTGTGTGTGTGTGTGTGTTTTTCTTTATTTTTAGGATAAAAATGTTATCTTATCAGAACCCACAAATGATCCTGACATTGTGCTTTTAAAAAAAAGCTCCATCATTCACATAACTCCATAACCCAATGGCTGTGGGTTATGGAGTCAATAAGCTACATTCAGTACAATTGGAATGAGATGGAGAGGCATTTGGGATCCAGAACTAATTATCCATCATGGCTGCAATCAAATCTTCACATGTTTGCAGATCTAGCATAAAGTCTTTCCAGAAGAGTAGAGGCTGTTACTGCAGCAAAGATGGAAAAAAACCTCCCAAATTATTTCCCTTGAAATGATAGATGAGCAGTTGTTTTGGTCCTGACATTGCATTAAAACAAACATGTATGTGTGTAAAGATCTGTCTGGATTCCAGCTGGAAAGAAACTTTCAATCCAAGGTGACCCAAAATGACGAGTCTAGAGGTCCAGTCCGTGACACACTCAGGACACATAGACCTGTCCGACGTGGTCAGCGTAAAATCCATCTCTTGTTCTCTTTCAAATAGAGGAGACCCTTCTAAGGACATCTGTCCTCGATCTTCCTTAAACTCCATTTTCCTTCTATTGCTGTTTTCAAGGGCAGCCAGCTGAGCGTCATATTTTACCCTGATCTCTTTTTGATGGGCCATCCCTCAGACACTTCACTCACATACACACACACACACACAAACAAACACACAACACGCACACCCAGACTCACACACGCATTGAGGCAGAGATCAGAGATATCGTCCCCTCTTCTCGATGTTTCATAAAAGAGGGCCATTCTCCATCTCTCTCTAACAGATCAGAGGCTTTTAAAGCATTACGGTACAAGTGGAGGTAAATCTCTGCTAACGGTGACAAATGACACCGCAGAATCACCAGCCACTGCAATCAGAGCGTTGAACACAAGCATGCAACTACACCAGCACATAATATATTAAATCCCCTTCTCACAGAGGTGTTAAACAAAGTGCTAAGAAGAAGAAGGGAGAGAGAGATAGCGACCTAAAGAAAGAGAGAGAGAGAGGAAAGGATATACAAATACATCATTATGTAGATGTTCACATCCATCAAGTACGTACTGTGTTCTCAGTCAGTGCTTTAGTAGGAAGGGGGTGGTCAACTTCAGGAAATAAGAAAATGATTAAGAGTGATTTAATGTCTCCCAAAATGTGGAGAAAATGCGCTTCAACAGAGAGTGATGTTATTACACCACCCTCGTCCTCTTGCTCGCTCTCTCTCTGAATCACTCTCCTCCTCTCCAATACTTGTGCACTCTATCCATCATCTCCTCTCTCTGTTTTCAGTTCAGAAAGCAATAAAGGTAGTCTATGGAATCACTATGTAGAAAGGTCACAATAATTAAGAGCTCTATCCAGGTTTGCACACATCTTATAGGAATACTCCAGATTAACCTAATCTCTAATGGGGCGGGGGACATCCATAGAATATGACAAGACAACACGTTCCTACCACTTAGATTGCAGATTTCAGACTTGAATACAGATCACTTTGAAAATTTGGTGTAATACATTCTTTGTCCATCAGATATTCTGCTGTTATGGCACTGTAATAGCAGCAGCAAAGAAGAGACTGTACATGTACAATTTTTCATTTGCTAACAAGTTCTCGTGTATGTTACTTGTGAAGGGTGAACAACTACTTGCTTAAGTACACCCTCCTGTGTGTGTACCTTGGCATGTCCCTCCATTGGTGGGTTTACCATAGTACCCTAGTTGACTGGCACTGCTGTCCTGTAGTGAAGTCCCTACAACGCTCACACATGCTTCCATTCACACAGGTGCTGTGGCCATTACACTGACAAGCTGAGGATATATGTGTAAATGCGCATTACGGACTGACAGTTTAATTACTTGAGCTACTTGAATGAAAGTTAAATAATTTACTCATCCTGAGTTTGTGTTATATGTGCGTTTGTATTTTCACACCTGGGCACTGGATGAAGACCCAGTCAAAGCCACTTTCTCTAGGACACAGGCTTGTGTCCAGTTTCTGGTGCAGATCTCTTCAGTTGTCCACGGTAGCACCCCTCAAGACAGCGGCTCAGGCAGGAATCACTGGGGTCTCCACACCAGACACAGGCTGGCTGCTCCAAACACTGACTACACAAATGGAGACTCGTACAGTTCTGAGCTAGAGAGGGAGAGAGAGGGAGAGAGAGAGAGAGAGAGAGAGAGAGAGAGAGAGAGAAATAGAAATTAAGCGCAAGTGAATAAGAAAAAGAAGAGAGATACAGTGAGAGGCAACAGAAAGAGTGAGACAAGTGAGAAATAGAGTGTGAAAGAGGGAGAAAGAGAGAAAGAAGATAGAGTGAGAAAGTAAGCAAGAGAGAGTAAGGGCAAATGGATAAGAAAGAGAATGAGAGAGAAAGTGTGCAATAGACAGACAGACAGACAGGGAGAGAGAGAACAGAGAGAGAACGAGAGGGAAAGTAAATTAGAGAGTAGCTCATTAAGAAACAAAGAGCATCACAGAATAGAAAAGCAGTGAGATGTGGCTCCTAACAATCTGCGCGCAGGAGTTCAAAATGTTAGCTGGATAGAATCTAAATGAAATAACTGTGTGAAAAGTGGAAGCTTCAGCATTTACATCAAACACCATAACACAGTATACATTTCACACACTTTGGCCCTGAGTGGACTTCATCTTCTGAGGGTGAAATTTTTCAGCATGAAAGGTTTTTTGCTCCTTTTTTTGTTCTTTTGCTCTGTATTGCAAATGCCACAACAGAAACTGTCATGGTAATCACTTGCAGGCTCACATTAAAGAAACAGGTGGTAGGGCACTAAATGAGAGAGAAAGGGAATAGAAGAAAAGACAGGAGAGAGGGCCAAGCATCCCATTCTACCAAACCTTTCCACCACAAAGAGTTCACACTCTCTCTGATGTACTCTTGGGACAAGGGTAGCACTCTTAACCAGCAGTGCCCTTCTGATGAGACAACTACTAGTCTTTCAGACTCTGACATTCACAGAACAGCTGATGTTACGCCCCTTTTCTGAAGGGTAAACGATGATGGAACAGCTTCTTAACTTTAAAAGTCACTGTCATTATTGGCAGGGCGTAATTTGATATTTAATCATTATTTTAATATTTCTCACTCTGAGCACGATAACAAGAGGGAAAAACTTTAGAAAGTGCAGATTCTGAATGTGTGTTCAACAGCCTTCAAAAATTAAATCATTATTTGGATAGAAATTAAAGATTGTATTTATTTATACTACTGAGACTGTTAAATTAATGAGCCATATTTATTTAATTAATAAGGGCAGGTCTTACGTTATTAAGATGTCATGTAGCCTTTTGAATACTGTTCTAGTGTAGCATTCCTGAAATACTAGACTCAAGTTTTCAACTGCGGTAAGAAAAAATCTTTGACAAATACATTTGAATAACAAAGCAAAATGCAAGTAATAGTTCTCGGCACGTTAAGAGTTAATAACCCAGTCACATAGTCAGGTTTCAGCTCAAGTTTCATTCATATTTTTGTCAGGCTATTTGTGAGATACTGTGTACTAACCCAGCCATAAGTCATTTCTTCTTATTGACTTCTCTGGAGTGTTAGGATATTTCCCTGGGCATTAACCACTGCCTCTGTACTGTGCTGACCTTTACTGTTTCAAAATAAATTGAGTTTCATGCTATTAGATTTTTATGGTAGATTCATTGGGTTTTGGTACGTTACAATTGACATTCAATGTACCGGGCATTTGGGACAGACTTAAGAGGATCACACAATTTGATTTCTGAATGCAAATGGAGTTTTAGTTCTTGATTGGCAGTATATTGTTTATGACCAGCAATGCCCTCGTCTCCTTCTCCTTTCCACTGCTACAAATTCCGACACAAAGGACAAAACAATAAGTGTCTATGAAGGCATTCCTTTGGCTCGGCTTTGCCTAATAGGTCCCTGTGCAGAACAGGGGAACAGGGGTCAGGGGGCATTATGGAGGTTAAGAAAAGGTCCCCAGAGTGTGAAGACAGCAGCTGTATCTTTTATAAATGTACAGCAGTAGACACCAAATTCGCTGAACCCCATCCAGAGTGATAATTCTAACAAAAGTGTGTATTTAATTGATAGATGAATCATTTATGAAAAAAATGCTAAGATGCTCCTTAATTATTGGGAACACAAATGTATATGAGATCATCTTTTTTTTAAACACAATTATTGGAATCCATGTATTCGTACTTTGGGTGGCCTCCCTGGGTGGCTTATATGCAGTAATAGAAAGACGTCTTATTAAATGCTTGGTGAGATTCCCAAGGTCATGGCACAGTTTTATATTGGCACCCCTTGTAAAATTACGGCACATACAGTATTCATTCCTTCGACAGTGATGTAACCCAAATTTTGGTGCAAGTCAAAACAGAGCCTAGCCAAAGTCATTTACCTATCCTAACACAGTTATAAAATCATAAAAAACACAACTAAGCCACAGAAAAGGGAAAAGGAAAACTTCCACACTCATACACCACATGATTGGGTATTCTTCCACCACGAACAATCCAGGTAGTTCATCCATGCAGACCTTATGTACAATGCTAACAGTGTAAGCAGAGTGGGAGTGAGCGTCATAAACTCGAAACGTCGTATGTCGAGACTGTTGTAACCCAAGGACCCTATACTGCTTCTGGATGGACAGGACTTCCTCTTTCTTCATCAGCCATTGCAATGCAAACCAGCATGGGAGCCTGTTACATAACTGTGATTATTGTTGATGTAACAGAATTTACAGTTATATAATATTTTGGTCCTACACACCAATTCCACATGAACTTGGGTAAGCGATGTACCTCAGGTATCACTGATTGAAGTGACGTGGACGTGTTTCACATCGAGGTGAACAGTGTCAATCGAAGTGCCCAAGCATAAGATAAATAGATGTCACTGCTACCGCATCTCTGAAGCATATTCGGTTTCAGCCCACACCTCAAAAAGCTCACAAATAAAAGGTTTGAAAAGTTTTCCCGAAACGCTCCTCTATACTGCTGCAAGTTCTGGCCCAATTTGCATGTTGCTGTGCATTCTGGGTCTGGATTTCCATAAAGCACAGATGTGCGAGCTGAACTTTCTACCCAGAAACACCTCCTCTCTCCTCAAAGCCAGCTCCTGTTGCATTATTCAGATGCTACACAATGATTCATTTTTAGCCACTGTGGCTTTTTCATTATCACACAACTCTTTATAATGACAAACACAGGTCTCTTCTTTTCTCTCCCTCTCTCCGAGCTCTAAGTTCTTCTTACGTTCTTCTGTTTAAGCGCTCGCTTAGCTATGGAGGCACCCTCAGCCACAGACACCTACACAAACACTCTCCACAAAGACCTGTGGAGGAAATGCATAATCTGTTCAACAATAGCGTCATTCTAAATTTATACAAATCCCACATCAGTCTTTTTTTTTAACTTAACTTAATTTATACAAATGAATAATGAACAATACCTACAGAATGATTCCCCATGATACCTGCTTGACAAAAACTAGAAAACCTGTGATTCTTCAAGATGCTAACAGCATACAGTATCAAAAGGTGATTCCTTGACTGCAGTGGCGTTTGCAGTTCTTCCAAAATCTGCTCTATGACCACTAGAATAAGCTGGTTAAAAATCCATGAAAAAAATACAAAAATACATTTTAGGAACAATATCTCATTTTGGGAGTGGCTTAAATAAGCAACAGAGTTGGGCTTTTGGTAGCGATGCGCTGATCTGATATTCTGTTTCGGTTCGATCCTAAAACCTAAATTAGTGGATCGGAAATCAGGATTTGCGACGTGCATCACGTCAGAAGATGCATCACGTTATAAGGGTTTCTGTTATGTGTGAGACTTGCCAACACTTGGAACAGTTTCATCAAACCCTATTTAAATGTAAAGTTTTACCTTTAGAGTGCGAGATATATATTTCATATTTAACATTTAGATTTAAGATCATTTAAGGCAAATCCTCCATGTTGCTAAGGGCATATCACAGCATGCAGTCCCACCCCCTGCTAAGTACCAGGCAATCATGGGGCGTGGTCAATAAGCATATCTCGCCGTTTGTAAAAGTGCTCAATTAAAATCCCACATTTAGAGTTGCCATTTGTAAAAGTGCAACATTTAGGGTTTTCTCTAAGTATTTAGCTCTAAATGTGTGAAATGTGGGTGAAAATTGCAGTAAATGATGCAGTAAAAGCTGTTTTTACAAACCACTGGGCCACGGACCTCTGATGGGCCGCAAGTATAAAAGGGAGACAGGTCATTGGTCCGCAATAGGTCCGCTAGGTGGTCCCGCGGGTGGGACACCTCCAAAAAAAACATTTTTACATCGTGATGTGAATTAAGACACAATTTTTACTTTAACCAAAAAGGAAGGTTGTAATGTTTCGAATGAGCCCTCCCGCAAGCATATCACTGGTCCAGCTTTGACGGAGCATTACTCTGACCATTTACAGAGAATTATAAATGATATAATTTATATGCACAAGATTGTAGCGAATAGTGAGAGGTTCCCAGTGATGTATGGGAGTAGCCGAGCGACCTTGCTCATGGATATAAAACGGAAAACCGCTCCCAGATCAGTTGAGACATATAGAGGTGCTACACTGCGCTCGGTTGGAAAAATACACACAGAAGACCAAAATCAGGATATTTGAGGACATTTGTAGACATTTGATAGAGATATTTGTCCAGCAAATAAGATTTTCCAGGGGGAAATTGGAGAGATGCTCTGAGAGAGGGACGCTCTGTTTTGGGCGAGAGCCTTTTGTACTGAAAGAATGAGAGAGAAACGTGTTCAAGCGGTTATTGATTTATAATTCTGTGGTAAAAACAAGGATTTCTCCAAACAAAGTGGCGTCTCTATATGCACTAAATGGTACTAAAAAACGTATAGAACGTTCAAATTTATAGAGCTCAATTTTGAATATAATTTGACAAGGCCCGTGGCTGTGGGGTTACAGTATCAGAAGAAAAAATCTGACAGGGACGATAA
>JBBPDB010000146.1:20897391-20907545 GCA_037974465.1 Brachypetersius altus
TATAGACACACCTCTCTCTGTCTGTGGGGGGGGGTGTGCAGTTAACGGCGATATTTTTTTTATCGCGCGATAAGAATCTCGTGCCGTTAACGGCCCAGCACTACTTCTGACACAATGTAACACATTGTTATACGGACAAATGAACAAAAGGAAGTGCCATTATACATTATTTTGTCCTGCTTTGAACAAAGTCGCTCTAATAACTGTGTAGTAACACGTTAATAATGCATTAAAGAATGCAACAACTGGAGATGGATCATTATTACTGAGTTAATAATGTATAGCAGCTTCTGCATGTTCATCTAAACAGTTATTAGAGACATTTAAAATAAACTGAAACCCATTGGTTTGTCCCATTCTAGTATCTCTATGGTACAAACATAATATACAGACAGACGGGCAGCATTGCTTTTGTCCCTGTTCCTATTAGTGGCTCTGTAATTAATTGCCTTCATTTGCTTCTCAGGGGCTTTGAAAAGGGCCTGATTTCACGGTGAGTGTTGTGCATGGCGTTGACAATCGTCCTGCAAACGTCTCCAGGCTGTCTTGTTTGTGCAAATATAATACATTTATAACGCATTCAATTGTGAAAGAAAGAACGCATTTCCCGAGGACAGGTGCGTGTATCATTTAAGCTAATTTAAACCCAAACTGACCTAGTTTGTTTAGTCTCACTTAGACATAAAGTGCATTTGTTTTCATCCTTGTTCAGGGTTTTATTATAATTTTGCATGGAAGAGCATACACGCTACTCACAGGTTTGAACGTCCTGACTGACAGTCAACAACGGCCCAAAGCTGTACCTACTTGCTTTATAATCATTAGAGCAAGGTTTCCCCCTGCTAAGACTAAATCTAAGGAAAAGTGTATAAGTTTCACAGTAGGAGTGCTATCACATTCCCCACCCCCTCAGTCCTGACATGTTAGCTTAATCACGCTTTCATTTACAATGACAGCGAACAGTAATGTGATTATACCGATGTCGAGTAAGTAATTACCCGATTCTAGGGTCCGGGCAATGCTAAGATTGAGCGGATCCCGTGAAATGCTACCTTCGTTGTGGAAGCAATGGATTCATATATGACTCTAGCTTTCTTTTCCGTATTCCTTGGTCTTTGAGAGCAATACTGAGCACCGTACGGACGCTTAAAGGCCCACGAAACAAACAGCGCCTTTGTATCGGGCCTAACATGACACCCAACGTGGAGGAGGTAAGCTTCCTAAAGTTAAACGCATCGCTTAGCTCATTTTAAAGGGCTTTGGATGAACAGACATTAACCTGAAATATATGCGCCCCTCTTCCTCCCGCTTAATCCAGTATTTAATTAGAGCAGGTCAAGGGCTGGGGTCGCGTGCCTGCCTGATCGCCGGCTAACACCAGGCCCGCCGCACAAAGAGAGCAGTGATAAAGCAGAGCCGCAGGAACGGGAGGAGATTTCAGCCGAACATATTGCAGGTATTCTTACCGCAGCAGGGCATGCAGGGAGAACGACACACGTAGTTAGATATGACTCTACGGTGGCAAACAGGTCTCCACTATCTTACGCTTTCAAATGTAGATTTGAAGTCTCACATTTGTCCCATTCTGCATTTTTACGTGCCATTCTCATTTACTGAAGAACTTTAACTGAACCTTTAAAGCGGGTTTTGTTATCCAATTTTAAATTTTATGAATTATAATAGCACTTCAAGTACTATGCTACCACAATGAGCAATAATATGTTACAATATTACTAACATAAATATACATCTGCTACTATAAAACTACTATAACTGCTTTAACTACTGTAGTACCACTACAATTATTGTACACTTCAGTTGTAGTAACTACTTTAACTACTACATACACTGCACTGCACATCTTTATAGTAACTATTTTCAAATTAGAACTATTATAGTATAACTCTCACAGTAACTATAAAAATGCAAGTCATCAAGTCAACTTTATTGTCAATTCTGCCATAAAAGGTGCAATTTTAAGAATATGGACATGCAACATTAAATACAAAAAGGTGTAATTTTAAAAAAAATAGACAACCAAATACAATTACACATATGATCTATAAAAAAAATACGGTGCAAAAAAAGAGCAAGATTGTGGTAAAGTGACAATTAAAACAGACAAAATCTTTAGAGGTAGACTGAGGGTAGTACTAATTGGGTAGTAAACAGTCATAAAGTAATAATGAGCTATTATACTATACCATTTAGCACTACTTTCTATAACTATAGCTGCTAAAGTACTAACTATGATGAGCTACTGTAGTTTCAATCTATCTATTCTACACTGCAATTATAGTAACTACCCTAACTATTACCTACAACGACTCTATCTTTACAGTAGTTACTTTAAGAACTATAATAAATGACTAAACCATACTATATTGTTATAAATATACACATATTATCATAAATACTATAATTACTATACAGCATTTCTAAAAAGCTACTGTGCTTTTAACTTTTATTTTAACTTTTTTTTTTTTTTTTACTAATTATTTCTACTGCTATAATTATACTGTAATAGTAATTACTACAATAATTAGCCATACTACTACTATTATAACATTAGCATGCTGGGATTTTAATATTATAACTGTTCTATGTCAGCTACCATTCTCTACCACACTAGTAATTTAACTACATTACTGTTATAAGTCCAATAACTGCTATGATTAACTACTAGATTCTACTATGCTAGCGGTATTGCCATAATACTACTATAATAATCCTAGAATCAATTGCTAGAATCTATTGTGCTACTACTACATATATACTATTATTATAGTAATTGCTGAAAAAGTTAATTACTTTTCTTCAGGTACTTCAAGTACTATTAGTATAGAAATGACTACGTTGTAATAGTAATTACAGTAATTATACTAACTGTTGATTTAAGCATTAAACTGTTCATTAAGAAGTAAAGCACAAATGCATTTGCTGTGCATAACAGGACATTGTCGTTGCACATTACTCAGTGTAATTACTATAACTACTATTACTAAAACAGTGGTTACAGAAATAATAACTACAATTGTACTATTACACACGTACATACTTTAATTATTATTGAGTTTACTTCAAAATGTTTAAGCAAAAAGAAACATTTAAAATTTTTTTAACATTTTAACTTAAATAAACTGTTGATTTAAGCAGTTACTGAACTGTCACTGAAGCAGTAAACCGTTTGTTTAACATGTTTTACAATCTAAGCTGCTTTAGGAAAGTTATATCATTATCTTTTATACTGTTATTACATAAACATGCAAGTCACAAGAGAAAGAGACAGGTTTTTACAGTTTAATTAAACTTCTAGTTGACATAATCTTTCAATACACTCTATAACCAGCATGTGGTATGTTATTTATTAATATGTTTTTTTGGGGGGGTTTTTGTCCAGGGCAACACTTTTAACACATCCAGCGTCTAATTTTACACAGTTACAGACTAATTGGAGATCTGCTGTTCTTCTGGAGTGCAATAAAATATAGTACAATAGTGTCGCCAAAAGTGTCTTATTAATTAACACATAATTAAATATAGGTTCAATACCTAACTATTCAGCAAAAATACTGGATAAGTCACATAAACCTTTTAATAGCATGTACTGACCTGCAGGTATTTCACAAACAGTAGCTGTAACGGCAGTTTTGGGAGCCTGAGCAAAAGAGGAGCCTTCTCAAGTCTTCTCAATCTTTATAAAAACGTACACATGATAGAGCAAAACGTACATTACGGAGAACGTAGGCCTGTACCATTCCATTGACTTGTAATCCTCAGCCATGGCCACTAGAGGGCAGAGCTTTACTGCAAATGTCCACCCTGTTGTCCTCACCCGTACATGTCATTGTATGGACGCGGCCTGCTTATCTGGACCGCTGAAGCCAGGAAAGGTTTACAGGGAAATAAATGTAAAAAGTCATTATAAATCCTATTATCTAAAAATTGTGATTAATCGAGATTGTCGATATGAAAATACGGTTTAAATTATTTTCAAACAAAGGCAATGATGATAACTCAGGCTGGCAGGTAGCTAAGTGGGCCTTGACAGTGGTGTGCTCTGTCTGAATAAAGATGTTTAATTGATAGCTACTCTAGTCACATCAGAAGAATCATGTATGTGTGACTTTCTCCGTACGACTACGACGAGTATGTTAGGTGCCTGTTAAATAACCTACAGTATGCTGGCCATTACAAATAGACCATTAGATACTTTTTATTACCCTAAAAGAAACCAAGAAACCGCTAATAATTCTGTGAGTGTTCTGTATTGACGATTGACTTGCGTCCATAGGCAATAAAAGACAACACTTGAGCACTTTCCCCCTTTGTTACACTTTAGTACCCCTCCTCTAGACCAGACAGATTACAGTATAAAGTATCACATTAAATGTAATATCATACTACGACATAATTGTAGTGGAGGTGAACAACAGAAATGAATAAAACATGTACTGAAATACACAAAAAGCCCCGTTTTATTCATAGCACTGAAGGACTAGATAAGGTGAAGAGCCAGGCATCATAGATGAAAAGTGGGCTTTTTGAGAGCATTTCATTTCTAAGTGAAACTGGCAGGGATCACTGCACCGCCAAGCAGTTTTCCTGCGTGGGGGCGACTGATGGTATGGCATTTAGTGATGTAGCTATTGACAGCTGAAGGATTAGCTAAGCAGTAAATCAATAATGGCACGCTTACAGCAGGTAGGTCAGCAGCTTACACAATTGCATCTGCTAGAACTAAAATGTGAGTGCGGTGCATTCACCGGCCCTGCAAACGGTTCCTTTCTGTATGTCTGAGAGATAACGGAACTTGTTCATGAGAGCTGAAAGCTCACATTCCTGTCCGTGAATGATGCACATACGCTGTGTTGATTCGGTGGCAGAACGTAGCCGCTAAGTAAGGTTCAATAAAAAAAAAAGTGTATTCACAGTTCATCACTTCCATTTCTCTGGGGAAGTGTCTACAACACAGTTAAAATATCGTTTATTTTTCTTTTCCTGTCTATTGAAGCAAAACTATTGGGGCTTCTACAAATTCACACACTAGTTACAGAACACATTCACACGCTAGTTACAGAAAAAACATACATTTGCACCCTTTTCCCACTCAGCCAGGTTTAGTTGATCAGCCGAGACGTGTTTGTTGTCCACTTCTATAATCCTATAGTCCTCTCGAGCTATGAGACTAATATAACAGATGCTTACCCACACACTGCAACACACTGAGGCTACAAAGCTAATTTAGCTAGTTAGCATCAACTTCACAAATTAGCATTGTGCAAATAACAAGCCTAAATCTTCACACAATCACCTCAAAACCCTGTAGAGTAGTTAAGACTGGGATCAAACTGGGTTTCTTCCGAGCCACAGCTCTGCAGAGATTAGCGCCATCACGAAGGCCATGTTAACTAGCTGAGGTGTGTTTAATGAGGAGGTTGGCTAAAGTCTGCAGTTGTGGGACCTACTCTGACATCCCTAGGTTAAGTATGGTAAATAATGTTTCTGGAATTGAGTATCACATTTTGTTATCCATAAAAAATAAGCCAAACAGGCTGCATACCTAACAGCATCAAACAGTAATCATGTTTTGTTTGCACTTTGGTCAATATTCTTTTATATGGAAGATTTGACTAGCACTCAATCCGAAGGGCCCAAACTGACCTAAAGTCATCACTAACCTGGACACTAAGCTTATAGAAGGTGCTGCTCCTATTTCTGCTTTCATCTACCACACACCCCAAATCCAACAAAAGTGTGGTCATTTGGACAAAAAAAACAAAAACAAACTCGTAGCTCACTTCAGTTGCAAGCTAGCTGTCCAGCCATTTCCAGAAATGCGGGTGTACCCCTGTCCTCTCTGGCAAGAGTGAGGGAGGGAGACAGGCCCGTTCCACTCCCGCCTCTTAACAAGCATAGTAATACATCAGTCAAAAGCAATAATTTTACAATTAATGAAATTCCAATTTGCCTTCAGAGCATTTCGCGTTGACATTTTCCACATTGCAACAGCGCTTTGATAAAGTTTTTAAAATGCAAAAGCGCACGGCGGAGGCTACAGAGCAGCCTGGGTGTCACTGCGCCTGCCAGAGGACTGTGGTACTTAATTTTTATCGGCGGCTGCCCCGGGGCAATGGAAGCCTGAATGTTAACATTGGCTCCATTTTCATTATCACCATATGATTATGGATTTTACTGCGTTTAGGTGATAATACAGCTAGGAGCTCACCTTAAAAGAATTTGCTGGGAGCCTCCATTCCTGCCCAAATGAAATTTTCATTTGACAAACAAGTACAATTAGGCCGTACTTCTTGTTCAGTGTCAGTCTGTTTTCTGATTGAACTTAGACCAATTTGCTGCTGCTAAATGAGTTTGAATAATTTACATTCTGAATGGCTTGGGGACATTAGCTTTTGGAGTGCTAAGTGGCAGCAGCATGCTTTTTGAAGTTGCTGATGATGAGATGTCAAACCCCCCCCCCAGCCCCCCCCCCCACACACACACTGCCTCCCCCTGCACCTATACTGTTTTTTTCTTCTTCAGCCGACTTCAAAGTTAAGGAGTGAAAAAATCCCATATACCTCAAAGTACAATAAGAAGTTAAAATTGATTTTTTTCCCCCTGTTGAGGCCAATTCTGCGAGGCAAAGCGAAAATGACTTTAATATGTGTGTAATGCACTTCGCTGGCTTCAATGCACTTTGCCATTTTTTCCCCCAATGATGGGACTTTTTCTTATTAGGCACATTTTATATTCGGTCAATGAAAGGATTTGTTTCTGTGGAAAAAAAAGCTGTATAACTAATAAAACAGTATCAGCGTCATTAAGCAGAAACATTTGCTAATTGGGATTTAATAAATGAGACAGTGAGAAGGTGCACCGTAAGTACTGTCTTGTAAGTACTGTGCCCATTTACACCAGCTTTTTTATCACTGGGCTAATTAGGCTGCAGTCTTTCTGTTGGTAAGGTGAAGTGCCGTCAAAAGTAAATTGGTGTTTGTAGCAAAACGCTGATATCCATTTATCCCTCATTATGAACAGATCAAATCAGCATTAATCCGGGGACCCCATATCATCTACAGCAGTGTTATGGCAAATGGTTCACTGTGACATGCTTCACTGTGTCTTTCCTCCATAGAAGAGACTTCGATTAACACTAAAGTCCTCACTAAACCTGAGTCTAAACTCAAGTTACCGGCAGAGTCCTGAGTCATCTATGGTTCTTGACAACAGTGTTGTTTGATATTCTTCTGTTCATGACACAAGAACGTTGATGCACTCTCTGACGTTCCTCCATTCTGATCTTCACAAAATACTGAGAGACTCTTCAACATACTTCCGTTCTTCATGGTGTTAAAATAGTTGTTAAAGTCAAAGTCGACTGCTTTTGACGACTGTTCTGCCATCGCGAAGAACGTCGAATACTGAATGCCGACCCACTCTTCCACATTTTTCGCTTCAGGTCGACAGAATACCGTTTCACTACTAGACCTTCGTCTTTTCTTTACGACGACAGAATACTGACTGATGTTCATCTGTTCTTCAGAATGGCAGAAAACCGATTCATTCTTTGAGATTCTACTGTTCTTCATGATGACAGAAGACAGAAGATTTATTCTTTCACATTCTTTTGTTCTTGATGATAAAAAGAATCCTGGAACACGTTCGAAATTCGTGCTCTTACCGTATTTGGGTTTTTAATGTCAGACAGACCTGGGTTTCTTAACCACTGGGCCACGGACCACTGAGGGGCCGTGAATCTAAAACAGGGCACTGGTCCGCAATCGGTTATTTCATATAATCTAATGCGGCCAAGTGGGCCTTGGCAACATGCTGTGATAGACAGGTGGGCCTTAACCATTGAGATAGATGGTTTACAACTTAAGACCACTCTGAACCAGAACCCAAAGGAACAGCAACAGAACATCAGCACCGCAGTTTGCACCAGGTTTTTTGGTTTCCAGACTTCCAGACTTTCAGCTGTAAGTCTGAAGGTCTGGCTACGCGAGACTACACATTAGTCTACCACAGGCATGTCCTTAATGGTCAGTTCATTCTTTAAAATCTGTCACTGATTGGTTTAATGTTAAGTGATGCATTATTGACATATTTGCCGACACATCAGTTGAAGCTAAATGTAAATGTAAGTACGTAAGATGTCTTCGGCAAGCAGCCACAGGGTTCGCAAGTCTACAATACAAAGTACTTGCCTCCAGACCAAGAGGTTGTGGGTTCGAATCCTACCTTCAGCACCACCACTGGGTTCCTGAGCAAGACCCTTAACCCAGAGTTGCTCCAGGGAGAGACTGCCCCCTGTAGGTGGGAAATGGAAGTGGCTTTGGATAAAAGTGTCTGATAAATGCCGTAAATGTAAATGTTCAAGTTCTCTGTAACGCACAAGACTAGCTTGCCTGTGTCTTGATGTCGTGCTTGTCTTGTTTACCTCTGTAAAAGCAAGTCCCTTCAATGAAAGATCTCCATCAGTTCATTTTAACCCATAACCATCCAAACAACCCATAATTTTTCTTTGTTACTGATCCTGGACCCCCTACAGGCCTTGTCTCTCTGTTGGAGTGTAACAGTGTGTGAGTGTCCGCTGCCTGCATGGGGAGCTGAGTAAATGCAGAGGAGGTCCACAGTTCCTCCAACCCAGTACACAGCGGAACCAAACCGTCTTCCTGCAAGACCACAACGTTCCTCAGGCCAACAAAGGTCCTCCAGCATCATAATGTTTCTCCAGGACCACAACATTCCTCCTCAATGCTCTCCTAAGTCTCTGCAGGAAGTACCGATGCTGCAGGGCCTTCTTAACAATCCAACTGGTGTTGAGGGTCCAGGTGAGGTTTTGAACACAACGGAAACTGTTCTCTGGATGATCTCCACCGAGGAGCCGTTGATGTTCAGTGAATAACGATCATGATGTGCCCTCCCACACTATCTCTCTTGTTTTGTCCACATTCAGAGACAGATGGCACATTATTGCCTCTGACCCAGTCACTCCGCCTCTCAGTTCCACCTCATCATTCCTGATGATCAAGTCTACCATGGCCATCAGAGAACTGTGTGTTGCTGCGCAGTCGTGGGTCAGCAGAGTGAAAAACAGGAGTTTGAGCTCTCAGGGGGTCCCTGTGTTCAGCCCTGGGGGTCCCTGTGGTCAGCCCTGGGGTCCCTGTGTTCAGCCCTGATCAAACTGAAAAGTGTGTGTGCGTGTGTATAGGAGTGTGTGTGCTTGTATGTGTGTGTGTGTGTGTGTGTGTGTGCGTGTGTGTGTGTGTGTGGCTCAGGCTGCTTGTGCTTACAATGCAGATTGGTATGCTGATGTGAGGTTAGGCGTGCATGTGAGAGTGTGTGTGTGTGTGTGTTTGTTTGCTGTTCTCTGATCAGACGCAGGGCTGAATGGAAAGAGGTAAAGTGGCGCTGCTCCGGTGCTGCTGCGGTTGCTCTGTGGGCTGAATGGAAAAGCGCTGCTGCTCCCCGGGCTGAGAGTGGGCGGTGGAAATGCTGAGGCATCCGCACAAACTGTGTGTGTGTGTGTGTGTGTGTGTAGATGACATGAGGCTGAAATGTCACACCCTCCCTGATCCTTGAGCAGAGAACCCTTTCTCTCTCTCACACACACACACACACACACACAGAGCTGAAATCCAGGCAGAGAGGTTAATGAGGGTCTGTTGATTCTGTTCTTTGTTTCAGTCTTTATTTCATTATTTTGTTAGTTATTAATGTGTTTTTTCCTGCTGTTTATACAGAACTGAGCTGCGGTATAGAACAGTTTCACCACTCTGTTGGTTTTAAAAAGGCTAAAAAACAAAACAAACAAACAAATAAGCTTGAATTCAGTGTATCAACGTTAGTTTTAAATCTTTCTGTTCTCTCTGCGGTTCCTACTGGAACCTGAACCCAGATCAGTGTTTGAGCTGAACACTAACGGCCCTCTATTGCAACATTTAAGGCTAATTTACCTCAATAAAGTTATATACAGTGGTGTGCAAAAGTCTTGGCCCCCCTCTAATTTCTGTTTAGTTAGAGGCTCCTTGTTCTGCTTGAGTGATTCATACGTAGGTCACTGTGTGTCTAAACCAACAGAGACATTCCTCTGAAACTGCTCAGGTTCAGGGACTGGACTGGAAATGAGAGGCTCTGAAAGTCCTTCA
>JBBPDB010000146.1:21079863-21093750 GCA_037974465.1 Brachypetersius altus
ATAAATTAAACCGATTCAGTTATAGGTTCTTGTTATAGGTTCAATGCTAGGTAGGATAAATGGAAAATTTGGGGGGGAAATCACATTTACACAGTTTGGTGTAATCAATCAATCTAAACATGTTTGGGGTTTTTTATGTGTGTGGGGAGCAATAGGTAAGACTTAGCTAGCTATGCTAAACAAAACAAAACAGCTAGTCTACAACGAAGACAACTGCAACGCTGACTTTTATAAGATATTTTAATTTAAGAGTTCAAATAAACTGCATCCCTGACTAATTACAGGTGGTTTATTTTTCCAAACCAATAGCATCAGCACCAACACACACACCCCAGCGCTCACCGGAGCACCGTGAGTAACCCGTACTGCGTGTGCCAGCTGAGGATCCGATCAGAACGGGAATGGGTCGTGAACCTGTGTGCTACTGAATGGCACAACGCACCGACTAAGATCAAATCTTCTGTCTGTTTTAAACACTGCGAGTCAAAGCAGACCCCATGATTTTCTATTAGAACAGTGGGGGCTGCTTTGCCCACCGCTGCGATCCTGTACGCAACAGCACATAAGAGAACAGCGGCAGAGGAGCATGTCACAGCAGGTTTGAATATTGTTCACTTCAACCAGCTTGTATTTCATATTAATAGTCCTTCTGACATGTAGAATCCAGCTAAAGCTCTCCATGGGCAGCCTCTGTTCTGTGCACTATAGCAACACTTTGATGCAATGATTAAGGCTGCGCTGGGGTATATGACAGACCACTGTTTGCTCTCCCTTTCTCTGCCTCTCTCTCTCTCTCTCTCACTGCCTCTCTCGCTCACTCTCTCTGTCTCTTTCTACTATTAATATAGTTGTATATGGAGCATATACTGCCACAATGAAAGCCCTCAGACACTGGGATTAATGGGTACTGGTGAGTGGGAAGGATATTGAATAGAATGCAAGCATGTCTGTTTAAACTTTATCACAGCTGGGAAGAATAACACACTCACACAGTACAGCTGTGTAGAGGGCCGTCACTTTGAATGTTAAAGTCACTGGAAAACTTATATCTCTTTATATGTCAAAAATAAACTAAAACCACTCATAAAGTTGCATTTCCAGAGTAATTCAAAAGTATATCCTTTTTTTTTTTTTAACATTTTCCCATCAAAAGAATGACTTCACGTTCATTCTGTGGGGAACAAAGGCTTAGAAACATGAAGAAAAGTGTCTGTAAATACAACATCTGCTCAGTATAGGCTTCGGCTTTGAGAACAGCACCCCTGCTGTTGAGAGGTGGAACTGCGAGAAAGCCTTTTTCTAGTGAGGAACAGGAAATACGCCGTATTTAGCTTTCAGTTGCACTTGCTAATGATGCAGAGTGTATATATGGTCATGTACCAAGTCTATTTAGTTTAGTATACTGTGCAGCATTTTCCCCTTTTTTCCATCCTCCTTTTTTTCCCCGGCTTCCTTTTTTTCTTGCGGTTAGCTTAGCAGTTTGCTGCTTTAAATTGAACAGTGAAGCCAAAGTATGCTAAGAATGCCCTTCCCCTGCCAGTTTCTGCTGATTTAACAGTGGGATCTGGAGTTAGCTGCTGAAGCAAATGTGACATACTGTACTTCACCGTTTTCAACTTTTTACAACCATGACCTAATATTACCCGGGATGAGGTCGAATAAAAAAAAATACTGCAAAACGATCACGTCTCCGTCTCTAAGTGTTTTTGTATTAGTTTAATTCTTCTTGGTGATAAATCTTACTACTCAACAGCACATATTTCAAAACGAGGCATGCATGAATGTGCTGCCAGGCCTATTAAGCAAGCCACATAACTAGCGGAGAGCAGAGCAAAACACTGTGGAGCTGAATCGAGGGGCCCAGCAACAGGACGTCTTCCCCAGTACTTGAGGCTTGACATCAAAAGTGTACTCCTCATGGCAAATTGCTGTGAATCTAACCAGTCGCAGATGCGCCTATCTCTTCTGCATCCTCAAGACATGCAATTTATGACTTCCTAACCAATTGTTCAGCAGGTGCCCTGTCTGTGCATCTGTAGGGCTTTGAATAACATTGAACATTAAAGTTGTTGGTGCGCCAGGGCTCTTTTTCTCCAGAGTTACAATTTTGTTGATGTTGATTTATGAGGTGTCCGGGCCTGAGGTCAGTGGCCTATCAGAGATTTATGAAACAGCCACTGAGAAGGAGTGGAGAAACCCAATCTATCAGCCTTTATTATTGTTGTGACTCTGCCGTTATAACCTCCATCAAATGCATCACTCTCAGTCAATTGAGAGAGTGTGTTTGAAGTTAGGAGATCAGCACAGGCAGCGTACCACAATGAATCTGCTCAGCTGCTTTCGAATGCCCCAGCTTCCCAACGCTAATGCGCTACAAGTGAATTTATCAGCATAATTGTTGCGGTACATCATGGTCTCTTTAGGCCTCTATCAGTATACAATGCGATAATAATTACGATCAGGACATTAGTCAGGAGTACACACTTGCACCAGGGACTCGTGCAATCTGCACCACAATGTAATCGTATTAACCCTCCTAGGTCCCCCATAATATATACGCTTCAAAACAGCTGTTTCTGCATTGTGTTTAGTTATCCCTCATTGCCCATTGTCATTAGATTATTAATTAATTAAAATGATGCACAGTCAGCAGGAAGCAGTCGTTTTCATTCTCTTTGAGTAGAAAGGACTGAATTACCGAACCTCCTTTAGTTTTAGTGCCACTGATGATGGAACATTGGGCAACTGTGTAAAAAATATTCAGTAAAATGTAGCTTTTATTGATCCGTTGCTGTTTGTTAACATGCATTATAGAAAGAAAGTTCTAGACAAATGTTTGTATTCCTGGTCCAATTACAAGTGTTAACAATTTTTTAAACAAAATCAAAAATTTGTCAATTTCTTGCTAATTGTACTGCCGAGTTCTAAAAACGTATACCATCAATATAACAGTTGAATATGATATAGTATAAAAAAGTCTTAATCCAAGAGGCAGTGAAACCCAGTAGTTATCCCAGAATCAGAAAGTTGAATTTGAACCCCAGTGATGCCACAGCCATCCATAAGCGCAATATAGGAAAGGTCTTGTGGTGGGTGTGTGATGGAAGGTGCTCCAGTTACTGGGAAAACTGACAATAAATTTTGTGTTCTGTTTCATGAACTAAGAATTTAAAATGTTAGAAGATGTTAGCAGAATGTTAGACTAAATAATAAAGTTGAAATGCTGTATAATAACTTCCCATATATGTCCCCTAACCATATCCTGACTTTATTTTTCATGTTGAAGGTACTTTGACTTGATGTTATAGAATCTATAAAGGGTTCGTTACAGTACTATTTGCAGTAAAAACCATATTAACAAACTAATCAACTATTTAATACGTTGTGACATAGGGCCTGTTCACCAGACCCTCCTCAGGATTTAAAAGGAAGCATGGTTCATCAGACCAGGCCACCTTCTTCCATCGCTCCATGGTCCAGTGCAGTCCACACAAACCAAATCCAGGGCAGTCTTTCAGAGAAAGGGTAAATAACAAAAACAACGTGTTTAATTCTAAGGGATAAATAGAAACTAACTGTAAACTAACTACTATTTTAGTGTAGAAAACTGCATAAACATCATAAGCGTAAGAAACGTTTTGGATATGGGACCTTTAGAACAGCACTTGCTCATGAGGCTCCAAAAATCTCTCACGTTCGTCCAGCCACAGTTTGGTCATTTCTGCTCTAGAGGACATGAATGTAAAGCAGTTAGCAGTTACATAAACGCCAACTGGTGTGTTTTAAGTGAGGTGGATGGCTCTGGGTTGAGACTGGTGGGCATTCTCCAGCTCCCCTGGCCCTGGCAGTGGGCAGACGCCGCTCCTGCCCCAGATTGCTGAATAAAGTCATATTGTTAAGTGTGTGGGACGAAGCACTTGGCAGCCGGCGCCGACAAGTGGATTAGCGGAGGCAAGGCCACCACTGAATGGTGTACCCACACGACTCGACGTCATGGCGACAAGCATCGCTCAGCATCAGCACCACATATCGCCGAGATGACACTCAGCGTGGCGACAATGCGCCCGGCGGAGGACACGGTGACATATTTGCGCGGCTTCCCTGCATATGGTGGTGGCGCATCGCTGAAGTAAATTTGGCATGTCTAAAAAGTAGGATAATGATGATAAATGTGACAGCCTGAAAACTAATTACAATTGTCTCACTGCATTTTCCAATAATGCCGCGAATGCCTCTATGAAAACTCATTTAAATCTTCTGCAAGTCCAAAAAGACAGTCTTGCTCTAAAGCCATTTGGCACATTTCCCTTCCCCAGTTTACATTTCCAGAGGATTAGCAAGAAGAGCTTGAAATAATCATGCCAGATGTCTCCTTACACCCAGAAAAAGAGGAGCCTGCCCGGTGGGCATTTGGTTTTTATTGTAATTTTTTCTCCCTCTCTCTCTCTTTTTTTATCACTCTTAAGTGAAAACACTTCAGGCCGTGTGGAATGCTTGGCCCCATGTTGTGATGTCATGTAAGCAAATTAAATTCCTCTCATGTCTGTCGAGTTTTATGGCATCACTATTTTTATTCGTGACTGACGCTTTTTTCTTTATGGTGGCTTTCGAAGGAGTGGCTAAACAGATCCTTGTCTTGAGGAACATTTAAGAATAAATGGAAAGGGCGATTTTAAAAGAGAGAGCTAGGCTGAGAAAATGGCACAGTGCTTTTACAAATATGGCCCTTTTCTGACTCAGTAGAAGGGGTGTGTCTTAACTCCCATTATAAAGTGACCATTTAAACATTAAACCCCTGGATGTCGGAGCGTGTTGCAAACAGTATTACAAATTATTCTGCAAAATACTTCCATACAAAAGTTCAATGAACAATGTTATACTTAATAAAAATCACAACACTGGGGTTCAAACTGCCAGGAGATTGTTTGTTTATAATATGCAATTGTTGCAAAGCAATCAACCTTGACATAGACAAGGAGAATTTTCAGTCACCTTTAATTTACAGTCGTTTCATAAACAATTTAGCTGTTTCTGACAGAATGACACCTTGTGTTGTGTTAGCATCAAGCTATTTAAGATAAATTTTACAAATACAAAGACATTTAAAAGACAATTTAATAACATTCTTTGCATTTTGAATTGCAGCTTCACTGTGAATCATTCAGTAAATCCTTGAAGGTGAAAAGCCATTATGCCATTTTCATTTCATTAATTGATAGGCATGCTCTCATGTTTGCTGATCTGTTCATAGGCCTATTTTACTCTGGGGGCTGGTGCGAGGCACTAAAGTGGAAATGAGGATACCAAGACAGCACAAGCGACAACATGCGACAACAAAGTTGCGTATAAAAAATCTTGCTTATAAAAAAAATGTTGCATATTAAAAATGTTGCCCAAAAAAAAATGTTGCATATTAAAAAAATTTTGCGTATAAAAAAATGTTGCGTATAAAAAAATGTTGCATATAAAAAAATGTTGCGTATAAAAAATGTTGCGCATAAAAAATGTTGCGTATAAAAAATGTTGCGCATAAAAAATGTTGCGTATAAAAAAATGTTGCCTATAAAAAATGTTGCGTATAAAAAATGTTGCCTATAAAAAATGTTGCGTATAAAAAATTTTGCGTATAAAAAAAAGTCGCATATAAAAAATGTCGCGTATGAAAAATGTTGCGCATAAAAAATGGTGCGTATAAAAAATGTTGCGCATAAAAAAAGCCAAAAAATATTTATTCCCATAAAACATCCGATTCCTCACTTGACCTCCGCATCACAACCACAGTCTTTTTTTTCTCCCTGAAAATAAAGACATATGTCTCATCGCCCCGCGCTGGATGTGAGCACTATACAGTGTTTGTGGGATGGGTGCTTTTTGGCTTTAATGAGCGCGGCAGGAATGCTCTGTCTCCCACATGTCTCAGACAAGAGAAGGAGGTGGTGGTGGGGGGGGCACCTTATTGCTGCCACATGTGCAAACTCTTTCTTAGTGACTCCTGCAGGCTGGTGTGGTCAGCCAGTTCAAAGCGGTCCAGCTCATTTGTTATACAACTCTATGTAACAGCGAGCTGATGCCTCACCATGCCTCAGAAAAGACGTAAAGAAAAAAATGATTGGGCAACAAAAGAAAGCCGTCTAGTTGGTCCTCTTTGGCTCCTCTCAAACTGCTGTTATTAATCCTGAGACCTTATTATTTGTTAACCACTATGAATTATTCACTAACTTCTGTGATAAAGTTATAAGTGAGAAGCTGTGGATCCACACATGAGACCCCTCAGGCCAAAAATACATTTCATATGTGTAGGAAAATGCTCAGAGCTACACAGTGTTTTGTACATTGATTGCATTTTAATATGCATCATGACAGAAGATGCACTTTTTGTGGTACACTATAGGGACACTATAGGGATCTAGCACCAGCAGGCTTTTCTGGCAAATTATATCAATATACATATATCGACTTTTTTAAGGTCGACTAGAGTCGACGAGTCGTTTGATGGTGTCACACACACAGTGGAGGAACCCAGTTATCCAACAATGAGCAACATCATCAGTGAACATGACAATTAAACAAAACAAAACAAATATAAATGTTCTGGTAAATTTAAGTGCAACAGAAAGTGGGAGCAGCTTGAGCCACAGCAGCCACTTTTCTTGTACTTTAACGCTGGTTTTGCAGGTTGTGCAGCTCACTGTACTGATTGTGTGTCTAGAGTGAAGTATCTCCACATGTGATGTGTGTCTCTGTCACCTACTGCCTCTGCTGCATGTCTCTCGTCTTGTTGTGGTCTTGTTTTTAGTTTCTCCTTCACGAGCCAAAGTTACCACCCCTTTTATGAAGTGACTATAAGGAACACATGTCAGCATAAGCCAATCAGAGGCAGAGATTGTGCTGTGTACATAAGCACACACACACACAGAGAAAAAAAAATAGACAATTTGTTGACTTGTGCCTCTGGTGTTAATGCGTCGACAAGTCGGCTTTTCTGTTTATGCCCTAATACATATATATACACACATGTATATAAATATATCGGAATCAGAAAATTTTATTGGTCCTGGAGGAAAGACAGAAGACACAAGAGAAACAAGAACAATACAAAATAAAATCTAAATTAAAATCAGTGGAAAGAAAACAACAACAATACTAATAGACTATGTTACATACAGAAATGCTTAGTATAAAACCTTAATCCTCTTCTTGGTCCTCTGTCCACCACACTTGAGTTGAGTATTTGATTTGATTAATAAGATAGCATGCGGTTGGATAAAAATCATTAGCCAGTTTTTAAAGACACCGTGTGCAAACAGAAACCGCAGGCTGTTATTTCTTGTTTTATGGACACTGAATTGAGCCCCTTGAGAAAGTACGAGTAGCTGGTGGACATGTGTTTGAAGATCAGAAATTAACTTTGAATGCAGACCTCATAACAAGGAAATGTAATTAGCATTATTTCTAAAATAATTTATTTGCCGCTTGGCTTCATTTATATCAGAAAGGCAAACTCACTTTTGTGAGTTCATATTTAAAAAGCAACAGTATGTCCCCACTTCTTACCTAAAGAAGGGTGGTCACTCAGTGACTCCATTTGGCAAGAACTGGATTTAGTGTCATCATACACTCCTCTCCTGGCAGGTGAAGAGTAATGAGCCTCTAGAACGATAATGATTCACTCGTGTGTTAAACCACCCCTCACCCCCCGTCCCTTTACAGCTCTCCCATAGCATCAACAATAGTTGTTACTCATAATCTCAGACTAACCACTAGCACGGAGACGACACCACAGGAGGCTGAACCCATGTTCCTGGTGAATGATCCTGTCAGCTAGCTCTGAAGCTAGCTGCCTACATCCTCCCAGTGAAGGATGGCGTGTAGAGGCCTTGATGGAGTGCGCAAGATCCGAGGAGTCTGAACCCAAACTCGTCTAATCTCTGGCCGGATTAGCAAAGCAGATTGTTGCCATATGTGGCACGGCGCTCTGCTCTCTCCATGACAGTGTACGACTGACACAACCTGCACACACACTTCTCATCTCTTAGAATGACTTAAACATTATTACTGCCTTTTAAAAACCATTCTAAAAGGCTTTCTTACTCAGAGAGGAGCCGTTGGTGAGCTGTCGGGGAAGCTCAGCTGTACATGCTAACAGTTCAAGCTAATCACTCAAGAGTTTCATAAAGCTAGGGTACACAGTTCATTTCCTATGTCTTATAATATAAAGCTTATCGTGTATTTGTTACATAAAAATATGTAATTATGTACTTTGATCAAATTGAATGCTTTATAACACTATCCTTTAAAGGACGTCTTTTAAAAATGGAAGCTTGGAAAAGTTTAGTGGGACTCATATGCTAATACTATGCTAATGCTACATGCAAATCATTTACACTCGTCAAGACACTAGTAAGGTCAAGTGTAAGCCAATGGACTAGTCGTCAGTTGTAAAATTATGTAAAAAAAATAGATTCTTTGTATAAATAGGTGATTAGCATGTAACAAAATTGCAGCAGGTTGCAAACTTTGTTTCGCCAAATGGTTACATGTTCAACAAGCTACATTATTTCAAAGCCCAAAGAAATATATGCTCGCTACTTTGAGCTATGAAGCAAATATTTTATATAATGGTGGTCAACCACCTCACACACTTGCTTGCCTGCTTTCTGACAAGTTCTGGTTTTTAGCATTAACATGCACTAGCTTTCCAGCTTGAAACTTCGAAACTCCCTCTCCTAGGAAGGAGCTTATTTAAATATCAATGATATCAATAATAGCTTTTAGGATATCAGGTTGTTGGTTCAACTCTCCTGATGATGGTGTAGAAATGAACTTTAGCCAGTTTATATCCATGCAGTTACAAAATAATGGCAACTTAAAGGGGTTACATCAACAGATCAATCAGTATTTAGCCTCAAAGCCTTTGTATGAATTTCTGTTATTTAGCAATTAAATAGTAATTAAAAATCAAAATGCTCCAAAGAAAGCAGGATGCTACCAAGCTTTTGACAGACAGTGTAGTTCAGATGAAGGTGAATGGTGCAACTCTGTAGCAATTGTGACTAAACGGGACAGGAAGTTGTAGTTTTTTTGTCCACAAACACTTCTGTACAGTAATACACACTTCTGTTGTTCAAGGCCTTTTTCGGACCAATCCCTGCCTGTTCACTCTAACCATTGTGTCTTCCTCTCTGTGTCCCAAAGCCCTCTGGGAGTCCTCAGTGCCTCTAAATTGGACTGTCCTCCAGGGGCTGCATGTGCTGGCTAGCTGGCCCATTTGCAATAATCTCCTTTTTACCGTTTAGAGGCTAATTTGGTAACATTACACCTGCCTCCGTGAGCCACTGCTTTGGCATGGTGAGGCCTGCGTGCCCACACCCCCATCCCCTTTCCCCTTTTCCCTTCTCTCCCCTGCTTTTTCATCTGCTGGTTAGAGTTTCGTAATGAGATTACCCCAAAGCCCAGATCTGCTTTGTGTCGCCTGGGATACGCTGAGATCCTGGATCAGCGGAATCAAAAGCGAGGAGCTCCAATCGGCCTCGATTCGGCAGCTCCCCCCCAACACCCCCTTTGCGCCTCCCGGCCCCCCAGAACCCCCCTCTGCGTGTGACTTGGACAACATCCGCTGCTATCACACATGACATTGTGTGCAAGCTTTGCATAGGAAATATCTTTGTCCTCTTCCCTGCGGTGTTTGCCCATCGCCGTGCCTTTGCGCGTTGTCTTTATCTCGCCATCCAGTTCGCGTCTATTGTCAGCTGTGAACTTCCCCTCAGACGTTGTTTTTTGCCCCGAAAGACAGATGGGTGGAATATAGGGCTGCGCAATACCGACAAAACATCAAATCACGATGACGTCGCTCACTATTCAATTACCACATAACAAAAAATACATCTTAGCCTGAATTATGGTTGGATAAGCTCAAAGTGTGTAACAATAAACTCATTTTGCAGTTACTCTCAGCATGAGAAGCGTTATCTATTTTTTTCTAATAAAATTTTATACTGATTTAAATTAGGAGGCTCCCAAGTGGTGCGGCTCTGCTGGCCCAACATTGGGAGACTTTGATCCCCCAGTTATGCCACAACCATCCAAGAGAAGCACACCTGGCTGTTCCAGCCCTCCCTGTACCCCACCCTATCGTTCAGGATAACACTAGGCCGCGTGGACGTCTGTTGGATAACATAACAACAGTTCGTTTTTACCTCCAAGTGTTCAATAACAGTGCGTTAGAGCAGTTTGAAAAGATGTAGCACATGCCAGCTTCACCCTGTGTGACTGGGACAGTTCTAGCTAGTGGGTGGAAATGAGCACAACTAAATCAAAATGAAATTAACTAACAACTAAATGAATAAAAATACCCCTCAGAAGCTCCCCATAGACTGGTAGGATCTTGAAACAGTTCAAATTCAAATGCTATCAGTTTTCTGAGGCAGGAAGGCACTCGCTCATGTCTGAATTGACGAAGTGCCTTCATCACAATGCTGCCCTCTAAAGCACAGATTAATTAAACAACAGCAAGACACTGGACTCAGAACAGTCCTCATGACCATGAAGTTGATTGACTCTGATTGCTGAGCATCATACTGTTCTCTCTCTCAGCCTTTTCCCTCCCAGCTTCTCTTTTTCACACTTCATCATGAAGTCCTTTGTTCACAACAACACTCCATTTCTTGTTACAGACATATTAACATGTAATTGACCAGGAAATGTGCTGCACTCTTTCAGTAAAGAGTCCTGGAACATAGCTATTGCAGTTCATCACCTGACAGAAACCCACTGGTTAGACTGCACTCAGTCAATGAACCTACAAACATCTCCTGAATATAATGTTAATGACTGTAAAATAGTGGTAAATGTGAAGAAACACGTTTTACTTGGGACTGTATTGAGTCACAACACTTCAATAGATTTAAGAAAATGCATTTCAGGCTGATATATTCTAAAAACTATGATCGAATAATGTATCAGGCAGAGTTTTTGTTTTCATTTGTTTTAATTAAGGCAAGATAGGCTTTAGAGACCTAAAACTCTTTTGGCTCTGTAAGTTTCTTGTTAAGTGCTCTAGTAAGTACTTTGCACCAAACTACCTTGAATTCATTATTAGTGACCAAATTCAATTTTTGAGTGAATCTGTGATGCACAGCTCCAGTCAAATATGATGAATGCCAGCATTTCCCCTTTTCTGCCCTCCATAAAACCCCTTCAGCCACGATGAAAGCCGATGTTGCCCTTTCTGTCTTTGTTTAGTGTGGAATATTGAGTTTCACACCGCAGCTTTTTAAGAGCCAGACGGTGAATCGAGTTAAGAAGGGGACGCTTGGGTTGCGATGCTCAAGACAGATTTCCATTGCAGACGAAGCCACACGCCCAACACCAGCCCGTCCACAACCGCGCCCTTCCTAATTTACACCAACCCTAATGTCCTCGGGAGTGTCCTCGCAGACAAAGGCGCACATGCGGGACATAAAACGAGACAAAATGGAGGGAAACGAGAGCAGTGCTTAGCCGGACAGCAAAAACAGCCCAGTGGCCTCATTCCCAGCGCCAAAAAATATCCACACTCCATTCTGTGAAACACGTCGAGGAATAACACGTCAATATTTTGGCCTCTATCCGCGCAATATGATGTTGATTAAAAGTTTAAAGGTTGGGGTTAAAGAAAGGGTGAGGATTAGCATTATGGGCCGTGGCTGGGGTTACCATAACAGCCCGGCTAGAGGGACTAGTAATAACAACAGTAGTAATAATAATCACTGACTAATTGATTGAACTCCGTGCGCTTCCTAGCCTGAGCGCAGATATTTGGACAAGGCCTGAGGTCCCTTGATGTCTGCAGAATTAAAGCTGGTATAATGAGGGATACTTAGAGCACTTGTGTTTTTAAGGATGAGGTCCTGACGATAGTGGATATTGCTCTCAAGATACCTTTTGTTTTGGATAATAATGCATGGCATGGTGCAAGTATTCAAGATATTTCATCCAGAACACCGAAGGCCTTTACTAAAGCATGGAATCACTGCGAGAAAAACGCATTTCTGTCTGTGGACCCTAGAGTCAATTATTCAGAAATATATATACATGATATAAATGATCCAAATGACAGCATTTCATTCTCCACTCCAACACCATTTAGTATTTAAAAACATATGAAATGTCTATTAGGAGCTGCTGGAGCTTTAACTTCACGGAAGGCAAATTCTGCATGACACACTCATTTAAGGTCAACTGACATGACCCTACATAAACACGTATAAAACCAAGGACCAGGTTTTACTGTTGCATTTTTTATTAACTTTTATTAAGTCAGAAAAAGTAGCAAAATCTAGCAGCAATTATTTGACAGAAAAAGCCAGTGTTTATCCATTATAAATGACTCAGTACTTCTCTGAAACTCTTATGGAATTGCTCTACTGATTACATCTTAGAAAAAGTTGTTTATTTACTTCCTCCCTAAAACTAACACTCAGCTTTATCCAAGACGACTTCCATTCCCTACCTACAGGGGGCAGTCTCTCCTTGGAGCAAATTGGGGTTGAGGGTCTTGCTCAGGGACCCATATGCTGAGGGTAGGATTCGAACCTGTGACCTCTTGGTCCGGAGGCAGGTATCCTACCCACTGAGCCCCTCCACCTCCACCTTCCACATTTTACGTGGAAAGAAATAGTTGGTAACAGTAAAAGGTCATTATCCGAAAATCAGCCAGTAGAAATAATTTATTCATATTTATTCATATTACGTTTAGTTTATTTCTTTTTTGTTACCGGTCTGTTTATATGAGGTAGGGGACTTGAACAGTATTTCCAAGGTCTTGTGGTTTGGCTTTAAAGGGCCCATTTAATTTTATTCCCATATTGTGTCACAGATTTCTGATTCTATAAACCAAAAACTGCTGTAACTGATGTTTGCATGACCATTTTTCAACTTCACTTAAGAGTTAATAAATATGGCTAAACTGCTGTACTCTAAAATGTCAGGTATATGCAAATGTGTTACCTTTTGACATCACAAAAGCATGGAATAGCATATCTGAACTGCGAGGACTCAGCATTAATGCTCTAAATCAAACTCCTTCAGAAAAGGTTTTCTGTGACATGAGCATCTGAAACCTGTATGTTTGTCCTGTAATTCTGCCACATCCTTAAACTTTTGTCCAGGCAGTTAACAAACACAAACAGCCTCTTTGTATAAATGAACCAGTTTGTTTATATAATTATGGCACCCAGTGTCCCTCTCTACATGTTTTGCAGTAAGTGAGGTGGGCTTTAACATTTTTTTGTGCCCCGTTTGAAGAACACTCCTGTCACGCTGGGGGGAAATCACATTTGATGTCTGGCCCCCGTCTTTCACACTTCTGATAAAGCCATCGGGTTTTAGCGTGTCTTCTGTGCAAAGCCCCATGTCTTTTGCCTTTGTCCGTCTCTCTCTCTCTCGCGCCACCACCCCTCCCTCACTCCCTCACCGGCTCTTCTCTCTATTGTCTGGCCGCCTGTCACTGTGCCCACATTACACTGTGTGAAGAATGGGCCCAAAGCCTTAGCCTGAGGCATCATGGGAGTTGTAGTTGGGAAGGGGGGGACGTTCTGCACAGATTCCTTTCCCCTCTCTCTGGGCTTCTGCAGCTTCATCCTTTTGTTTTTGCTGGTTTAGTTATTTATTTTAATTAATTAATTAATTAATTAATTTGAGTTCTTTCATCAAGTAGTTTTGTGTAACGGAACAGGGCTCTAATATTATATATACAGGCCTGAATATTGTTATATATATACAGATGCATTTCTACATTTATTTATCATCACATGCAAATAGTGTACGACTGACTGCAGCGATAAGGTACTTAGATAGCCAAGCATATAGCAAATACTGAGCATTCTTAATGAGGCGCATTATTCCTCA
>JBBPDB010000146.1:21099593-21120568 GCA_037974465.1 Brachypetersius altus
CAACATAAACACGCTCTGATAACTCCACCCACAGCATAAACCCGCTCTGATAACTCCACCCACAACATAAACCTGCTCTGATAACTCCACCCACAACATAAATCCACTCTGATAACTTCACCCACAACATAAACACGCTCTGATAACTCCACCCACAGCATAAACCCGCTCTGATAACTCCACCCACAACATAAACCTGCTATGAAAAATTCCCTCACAGCAAAAAGTTTTTTCTGTGAATGTATTTATTTCTGTACCTGTAGCCTGAAATACAATTTACAGGCAAAACTTGAACTAAGGTCAGTATTATCTGCAATTTGACAGAATTTGTTGCACAGAGCTCACAATCAATAAAAATGGAAAAAAATAGAAAATGCACAGAAAACAAAACAAGAGCAAAGTGTAATGCTTTCGTTCGTTCAAAAGTATGAAATAACATTTCAAATTAAGTCAATATTTTTAAAATTCAGAAATAGTAGATAAATATAGATTTAAACATTGTTAATCGTGGATCATAACATCATAGATCAACATTTCAAGCATTTTTGAAAACAGTATGTAATGGATGGTTATATGAAATCATAAGCAATTTAATCAAATTATCAATTTGAATTTTTTTAACTAAGCAAACGAGTATAATTTAATAAATTGCTTTAAAGTATTATTTTAATTGATAGCCCTAAATGTTAGAAAATAATAATGTTATAATATAGTACTCTTTCCAGTGCCCTGGTATAAAATGTAAACTAAAGCAAAATAAATAGACTGCAGTCTTTGTTGAGATTATACCGTTTGGTCATCCATCTTAAATGGGTGTTCGCAGTTCCTTTAATTACGACAATTAATACAATCTAACAGTACTAACCAAAAAAATCGATAGCACAATAGATAACCTGAATAATAAGGGGTTAAATTAAAAGACACGTTTTATGTCGCTGTGCTGATGTGGAGCCTTCGCTCATGAACTCCCAGAGGCTCTCAAACTCCACATCCATAAATAATGAAAGCACAGTCCCCTCCTGTTAGATACTGCTCTTGTGTAGTGATTTATCTCTGCCATTAACTAGAATTCCTCCCATTAAAAACTATTACTGCTGCAGTGAAGCGACCCGAGCCCAGTCTTCACCTGCTAGCGATGTTCCAGAGCTGTGAGGTTCAGGGCAGAAGCCGTCTGGCGTTCTGTAGCTGTCAGAACGAATCCAGGCTGACGCTGAGCAGAGCAGGGGCGGAAGGTCCACTTTAGGGACGCAGACCAACTTCCAGGAGATTAGTGCAAATCACACACCACTTAAGGTTATTGCCCTGAAGGGCCAATAACACTTTGACACCCGATGTAACTTTTACAGCGCTGTGTTTGCCTCTGTTATGATTTTTTTTTCTTTTGAAATAGAAAATGCTGTTAAGAATCTCAGTCATTAATCATCTGAGCAGTATGTAAAACTTAAAGGAGTACCCCCACCCCCAGCGCTTACCAATCCTTCGCCTGGAGATCTCCTTTATTTCTGTGTTTAACTCCAACCTGCGTTTAACATGTAGCCCTTCACCCATATTCACTTCCTCCTGGGCTTTCTGAAGAAGTTCATTAGTCAGAGAAGGTGCTACAGAAGGCCTTCGGGAAGGAACTTTCCTACCCTGCCCCAGCTCATCTCCATGGTAACACACCTTTTCAGTTGAGTTTTCCCTAATTTTATTGTGATAGTTTATTAAAAACTCCCAAATTAATGCAGATTGCCTTTTGCTAATTTTGTAACTTACATATTAATGTAAAGGTTTGAAAGTAGCCAATCTGAGAGTGTTATTCATTTCTCCTCGCTGCTGATCAGCTGCTGCCCTGAGATGCAGTCCAGCGTTCTGGAGTGTTTCGCTGAGTGTTCTCATGTTTTTTGTTTTGTTCTTCTTAAAGCCCTGTATTTTTATTACTGTAAATAAAATTCATTTATTGCTGTATTTACCTGCTTATATCTAAAAGACAAAAACAGCGCATACCAAAGAAAACGCACTTGTTTGAATTACAGTACAGTAAATATAGATGTAACATCGTATTTTACAATCTAGCATACACCTTTACATTTAAAGGGTAATGTATTAAGATGAGTTTAAAATGTTTTGAGAGCATATTTAGGGTCATGTTTAGGGTTTACGCAATAATAATCACATCACAAACTTTTTTCTCAATTTGCAGGTGCTCTTGGAGAATTTTGGGGGTTTACTGTCTATTGTTACATTACATTTGTGAGAATGCGGGCCGTGAAGCCCACACTCTGAACTCCCTCTTTGCGTGGACCGAGACACAGACCAGGGATCCATGCAGAACGTGGTTTTATTAACAAAAAACAAAAGGGAAAACAAATAGGCATGAAAGGCCTCCTAGAACTCTAATAAGAACAACAAGGCAGGAAACAGGCAGGGGTGATGAACACATCAGGAATGGTAGCAGACACACACTATAAATACGGAACATAATCAGACCAGAAACACGGGACAGGTGAAAACAAAAGGGCACGTGACAAACTCAGGACTTCAAAATAAAAGAACCCCAAAACACACAGGACAGAAAACAGGGAAAAAACAAACAGTGGCCACTAGCGGCCACCGACCACGACAACATTTCAAAACCTGTGTACCTATTTATTAAGTATTTCTATTTTTTCTTGTAATAAAATGGGGAAATAGCAGCATACTATTTTTTTGAATTACAAGAGCAAGAACAAACCTCTGGCCTGTAGTGCACGTGTATATGAATGAACCCTAAGCACTAATCTACAAATAAGATGCTGAAACCTTGGATAGAGAACATAATATGGGACATCCTCATTGTAGCATTTCTAAATTGTTCTGGTGTTCAAAGACCCGTGGCTTCCATGAGGCCCTTCTTCTAGGGGGCTGGAAATGTGGCTGGCAATTAAAGAGAGTTAATTTAAAAGCCTCTTCTTAATTAAAGGAGGTTATATGGGTGCTAGAACGAAATTCCTGAAATGAGGCCTGATACTCCCCTGTTCATCCGCTCCTTCTGCAGGCACCTCAGATCCTCAGATCTCTTCAAATCTTCACATGTTGCAAAAATATAATTTCAACAACCAGTGAACTGCAAATACAACCAATAAACTGTCAGAGCAAACGTACAAAGTAAGAGCAAAAACAACCAACAAGAGTCTTTGAAATCAAGAGTCTTCCCTTTGTACACATCTGAGAAGGCTTTACACGTCGATCCTTGCTTGAACATTGCTTTGAGGATATGATTGCATTCAGCCATGAGTGCTTTAGTGAATATTATTATTATTATTATTATTATTATTATTATTACTATTATTATTATTACTATTACTATTATTATTATTATTATTATTACTATTATTATTACTATTATTACTATTATTATTATTATTACTATTATTACTATTATTACTATTATTATTACTATTATTATTATTATTGCTATTATTACTATTATTATTGTTGTTATTATTATTATTATTATTATTATTATTACTACTATTACTATTATTATTATTATTATTATTATTATTATTATTATTATTATTATTATAGTTATTATTATTATTATTATTTCTTTCAACAGACATTCCAGAGTTCTGGTTGCCTTTTGTACATATTGTACTTTTCAGTTTGTGTAAATGATTCTTAATTGTATGCGTTCTGCCTTTTTTATTGTAAATTTGTATGGCTTTATTGCTATCAGTACTATTACCACGGTTCCCTCCTGGAACACCAAGTCCGTCCCCGAGCTTCTTCCCATTCTTGAAATCCAGCCATCCCACATGGACCGAAAGTGTATTTGGAGAAAGTCGAATACGTTCATATGTTCTCATCAGGCTGTTTACATTACGCTAACCCTGCTCACTTCCTGCTTCTTCCTCTTCTTCATCAACATCTTCATCAGCTTCTTCTTCCTCTCCCTCTCGGCTCTGGTGAGTGACCGGGTGAGGGGGGTGGGGGGGGGCGAAGATTGCAATGTTAAGTAAATAATTTGTATGATAATTCATTACAGTGCTGTCTTTTTCAACTTTAATTGGTCTAAATGAAGAGACATTTCACACCATTTAGATAAAAAAGCAGGGGAATAAAAAAGGGGAAAAAAGGGAAGGGAATAATGAAAAGGGAAGGGGCCTGGCTATCGGACTTCAGAGGTTTGCTCTAAATGAAAATGTAATTGCAGGCGGAATGGTACAAGAGGAGTCGACCCGGCGCAGTAGATCCGGGGGTATCTTCAGAACGGCCCTGTGCGAAAGCTAATGACTGTGCAATTTGGAACATTTACTCACCCCAAAGACTCTCATTAAGTCAATCACAGGCTTAGCCGAAGCCCACTCTCAGCGGCAGAGCGAGCCCTGCCCGCTTATTCCAACATCAATCAAGAGTCTCTCGCTCTCTCTCTCTCTCTCTCTCTCTCTCCCTCGCTCCACCACTGCAATAGATAAAAAAGAGGGGAGAGCAGAGGGGGGGGGGGTTTAAAAAAAGGGACCCAAGTAATTTATTCGGGATCTTTGAGGGGATAATGGCCAATTATTTGTTTATAACACTGGTTAAATTTTCATTAGGCAGATTAATGGAATATCATGTACTGTCAACAGTGGACCGAGGGGTGGTGTGTCAGAGATAAATTTCGCCGGCAGATGATGTCGCTCTGTTGGTAAATTGGTTTCCCCCCCCTCCCCTCCTGTCCACTCTCCTTTCCATATGGAAATGTAAAAAGGTGGACTCGGAGGGCTGCATAGGGAATAATGGCTATTTATAGAGTGGCATTAAGTGCTCCCCTCTTTAGTAGATTTCAGAGCTGGACCCATATTGTTTTATGGGTTTTTATTCAATTTTCTGCAAGTACTAAGATGATTTTTAAAAATAATAGATCATGCAAATAAGGCCTAGGGACCTTTAGACAGTGTCCACCATTCGTTTTTTTAAAAGTATATCACAAATTTTTTGCTTTTTTTTAACATCTTTTCATCCAGGTCTTTATCTTCATGGCTCATTTCATAGTATACCATGAATTACTGCAATATTTATCAGTGGAGTAGAGAACTGACTGCTATAATCCACCTATCGGGACAAAAACTGCATTTTTTTTTTATTATGATTTTTCAATTTCAACTCCACATGGTGAGTGGTTAAAGTGCATTAGGAGCGCTGCTAGCCTGTAGCCAAGCAGGTTGTTGGCTCTGTTTAAATGATTCATTTCAGCAGTTTAAACTTTCAGATGGGCTCATAAATAGATTCATGGATTCATAAATAGAGCTTTTTGAGTGGTGACACGAGGGGACAGCATAATCTGACATTATGCAGGCGCCTCCATTTCTGGGCAAATGACAGTCCTCAGTGAAGTGGCCACTACAAGGAGAGCGGGTGGGCCACATTCTGACCCCACCAACCGATAAGACGATAAATAGCGGTTTTGAACCTGGAGTCAAAGGTCCGTAAACATCTAGTTGAAACATATCTGAGAATTCCCATTTTCAGCACATTGCACAGACAGCGCTCGCCGGAGGCATATCTATACACTCGCGCCGCTTGAGAGGGAGTTTCACACTTCAAAGAAAAGTTAAAGTCTTCTAAAATAACTTAGGGCCAATGAATATTTAAGATAGTCTCCATACTTTATGGAGAGTGCACAAATAGGAGAAAAAAAAAACACACGGACACTGTTTGACCAGATGCGTTAAAAACAAGTAATATTGTCGAATCTTCAGAGTAATGAAGCTAAGCCCTGTCACGGAGAACAAAGAGAAATGCTCTTTTAAAACCGCGTGTTTTCAACGAGACGAAGCAGAATACATAGACTACAAGCAAAAGAAACGGTGAGAGATCTTGGGCTTACATTTTCCATTCTGGTTTTTATTGGCTGTCCAGATTCACCCTGAGGTCCGTCCTGTTTTCCCTTTTTAAACTACTTTAATTCTGGCCTACTGGTGTCTGTTAGAGATTGTACATGGGCTTATTTTATTTATCAGTGAACTGGTGACTGTTATTGTTTGTATGAGTAACTTTAGCATTGATTTGGCTCTTCTTTCGGTGGCTGGGTCACGGTGGCTTTAGACAGAATACTAACCCTAACCCTACAGTCAGCTTCAGGCAGACTCTTCTCAGGCTACAGCTGGGGTCAGGCAGTGTTTTGCTGAGCTACAGATGGAACGGTTTGAGCTACAGGCAGACTGGGACACCATGTTTTGGACTAGGCTCAGGTTTTATATAATTATGTTTGGTTACAGTCAGGTTCAATCAGAATGTTGTTGGACTACAGTTTAGAGTTTGTTGATAAACTGATGACAGCTGTTACCAATATGAGCGAATATTAACGCTAAGGCAATGCTGCAGTCAAGTCCAGACCGAATCTTGTTGGGCTCCAGTTGTGTTTGGACTGCATTTAGGCTTGGAAAGGATTTTGTCGGGTTGCAACTGGATTTTTACCGCACACTGTGTTCCAGCAGCTTGGACAGAAGTCTGCTGGACTGTAATTGGGTTTGGACGACATCTGAAGATAACTTTAGACTGTCATTGAGTTAAAAACGTGAATTTTCTTCGATTGTTATCATGTTGTACAGCTTGTTTAGGTTGTAACTGTTTTGAATCGATAATCAGGTTTTTTTAAGTCAAACTCAGACACAAATTTGAGGCTACAGAATTTTGTCAACCTGTCATTTGGTTCACCTGGACTTTTGCTATGTTTAGTTTAAAGAGAATTTTGGTTGGACTAGAGTCAGGGTCATGGTGCTTTATCTCAGGTCTGGTTGGACTAGAACTTTCTTAAACCAAGGTTTAGGTCACAATATCACACGTGGTCAAAGATTTAGTCCGAGTTGGAAATTGAAAAACAATAGTCGGCCCTCATCCTCTCCCTCGTTTACCTTGATGTTCCCTTCACATGAACATCCCTCTATATCTAAAGATTCATCCCTCACTCCCTTTCTCTTCCTCTGCAGAAACCAGTAAACACCATAGAATTAAATCAACGCTGCACATCTACTTTCTCCTTTTAGACAGTTGAGATCATGTTTGCTCTTTCAGTGTGTAGTAGAGGGGCATTTCTTAAGCATTTAGAAACTGATGATGATGAATGTAGACCTATGAGATTGATGGGGAACATACATGTAAATAAAGCTGCAATCCATTTGGAATGAACTTTGCGATGTTTTCAAGCACATAGGATAAACGATTACTAATGATCGTGTCGTACAGCCAAAGTTCTTTGGACGGTGTAAAAAAAAAGCTCGGGCCTGTTCTGCCCAATCAGAAGGATCGTTGTTGAGAGACGCGGGTTATCGTGGGGCGAGCTATCTGTGGCCCAGGGCCGTGGGGCTGCCAGCAGGACACAAGGCCCGTTTAATTAGGCCTGCTGCTCCTCTCCGGTGCGAAAGGCTCTCAGGACGCTTTGATTCCCCATCGCTCGCCCAGCAGGAAGGGCCTGGTGATAATTGACACAGGATTTCCTTGTTAACCAGCCACAGACTGGCAGGATTAAAGTGACAGAGATCTCAAGAAGAAAAAGTGGGGAGCTGATAAAGGGGAGGGGATGGTCAGGAGGAGGTGGAGGGTGTGGGGGGTGGTCAGACGGAGGTAGGGAAAATGGAAGGGGTGGCGGTGGGAGGGAGTGAAGGAGCTATTTACCGCTCTCAAGAAACCAGAGAGGAAATAGCAATAACAGACTGCCGCACCGGGTCCTGCCGTGAGTTGTAGCTCGCCACTTATCTTGGTCATTTCAGCTTGGCTGATCAAAGATTGGCTTCCCTCAGAATAACCTGGGCTCCTGGGCTGAGTACATGCTGCTACGCTCGAGGTTTTTTGGCAAATTATCACTTTTTTCTCCCCCTTTCCCCCCCCCCTCCCATTTTCCCTTCGACTCCAAAGCTGCATTACGTGTTTGCAGAGGGCTAGAGCAATAATCTCTTTTCATTTTGGACAATTATACACTAGCATAGCATGAAAAAACACACTTTAGTAAATTATGTAATTTTGACACTTCATACTAAGTGTGTCATAGGCCTCAACAAAAGCATTACCAGACAGAGAGAGAGAGAGAGAGAGAGAGAGAGAGAGAGAGAGAATGAGAGAGAAGGGGGTGGGGGGCATCTTTGGCTAGTCATAGGCAAACATGGGCCAACCACAGCTCCTAGTCCCGACTATTTATTTATATATTTCCCCAATACATGTGCTTCTACATCACATACACAAACTGTTAGAAGGTATTCATACTTGGGCAGAAAGAGGAAGATATCCAAGTGGGCAGGAAATACACGGCTGAAAAAAATAAAGGGAACACTTAAACGACACAATGTAGCTTCAAGTCAGTCACGCGTCTGTGAAATCACACTTGTCCACTTAGGAGACACTGACTTACAGCCTGCACTCTCTCAGAGCATCAGTGTTGTATAAAAAAATTTAAAAATAAATGTACCAAGAGAAAAAAAAACCGACGTTTTAGTTCCATTTCAAACCTCGTCTGCAATTTAGGACCTTTTAAGGTTCAACGAATTTCAACATAATGCAAAGGTTCAGCTGAAGGTTTTTTCCTAGAACTTTGTTCTAGGAAAAAACCTTCAGCTAAACCTTTGCATTATGTTGAAATTCGTTGAACCTTAAAAGGTATAGCATGAAAAAACACCAAAAAAACCACAAAAAAAAATCCTAAAAAGGAGAGTGGCCATTAAATAAGGGACCTGAGACACAGGGACTATACCTTCAATAACTGACATTTTGTTGTCATTCTTTTTTTTTAAAAATTAAATAACTTTAAATAACTTTTTAGGTTTTTTTTTTAAATCAGTGTTTATTTGAAAACAGAGTAGGTTACCTTAGTCTTTTTAATAAGAACTTTTTAAAACTTTCATAAACATTTCTGCGTCAGAAATGCTCTTCATCCCCGGGGATGTCATTTTTGCTTAATTAATCACATCTGAGCTCAGTGTCACGCACGGCGGTAAAACGATCAGTATATTGCTCTGTAATGTTAGCATCAGGACTTTTCTTACATTATATTGCTACAACACCAAAAATGTTGTGAAGCATTTTGGGGCTTTTATGGCTCTTCTAACAGTTATATTTTTCAAAGGAAAGCAATATTTGTTTTTTCACCAGTTTGGTAAAATTCAAAGCAAAGACTAGTCTTTTATTAATTATCTGTTATTCTATGAATAGAACCACAATGTTCTTGTTATAAGAGGGAATAAAAGATTATTTATCAGTGCACCACTTTCTCCACAATGCAAGACTGGATGCCCTAAAACATGTGTCCTTTAATGTTCCCCAGACTATAGAACGCCATGGAGCCACCCAGAATGCAAAAAGAATATATAAAAGAATATATAAAACATTTATAAAAGAATATATAATAGAATATATAAAAGAATATATAAAAGAATTTATAAAAGAATATATAAAAAAATATATAAAAGAACTTATAAAAGAATATATAAAAGAATATATAAAATAATGTATAAAAGAATATATAAAAGTATATATAAAAGAATATATAAAATAATATATAAAAGAATGGTTTATTGACTCTTGTGTATTATGTGCAATCTTAAATATAGTAAAAATATTGACGTTTACTATGATATAAAGGAGAGAAAGGTACAAGGTAAAAACACTAAAACTATTTTATAAAAGTGTTTTTAATAATAAATTTTTTTCATTTATTTGTTTTAAGACGGATCGGTTTTAGCTTTTATAGGGACCTGTTTCGAAGCTTCTTTTTAACTCTTTCAATCTTTGGGCATAGAACGTTCCTAATTTTCAGAACTGCTTCTTTGGAACTTCTTAAATATTATTTTCATAGCAGGTTTGGAATAATGTATTCTAGTTCTTGAGTAAGAGGTCTTAAGATGGACTAAGTAAGCCTTTAAGTACAGCCACTGCAGTAAAGCCACTCAGGAGGACACACTGCATGAGGAGGAGGCTGGAAAGGAATGTCCACACGCTCTACATCTTCTATCAGAACAGGACGTCTTAAGGTTTTCACAGTTCAAGTAATGGGCATTCTTGGATGACCTCATTTTATAAATAGCAAAAACCAAAAAAAAAGGGGGGAAATATGATTCATCCTTAAAATCTTGGCATTTTCTAGGACTACATTTGACCAAATCCAGCACCAGCCTCCCTGACATCGACCTGGTTGGGGTCAGCCCACCGGGGGTCCGGCTAAAAGGAGTGTGAGGGAGAAGTGTGTGGAGGAGGAGGATGTTGTTTTAGCTTGATGCGACAAATACTGACCCGCCTTGTAGTTTACACTCAACTGCCTCCCACAGCACCTAACGACGCAAGCAGCAGGGGTTCCTATTCAGTAAACACCCGAATGGGATTTAATAGTGAGCTAGTGTTCAGTTAACAAAGTGCCCAACTGGATCAATTCAGTGATTTTAAGTGGGCTGTAGGGTGGCATTACCCACAGTCAGAGTTTAGATAAGACTGCTATAAAAATTGATTCCTAGGCACTTTTAAACAGTAACTGTGTTTCACCAGTAAAAACCAAAATCAAATAAATTCATACACAAAGTGTCAAGATTTTTTTTGGTGTTTTTTTACATATTAATAATTTGATTAAAATAAGTTACATACAATTAAAACATCTAAATAACATATTTTAAATATTAGTAAATTACTTTAAAAAGACTGTTAGAAGAAAATAGGTTTAATGAACGTTATTCTTTTTATTTTTTATTTAGCAGATATATATACAAAATATATTCTTCCAATAATAATACAAAATTAAAAAAAAACCAATTTGTTTCCAGTGAGAGACGGATAAAGTGCAATGAAATGTTTCGGTTCTGCTCCGTTGCCAGTTAAGGTGCACCGTGTTGATGCTGAGGTTAGAGTCTGTAAACGTGTTCATTATGAATATTTTTTCCGGTTAGAAAAACAGCTACTGTTTGGTTGTCAACCTTCAGACAAATCGGCCATTGTTGATCTTAAAGACTGATTTGAAACTTCTGAAACAGTCCGAAGACCGTAGTCCAGGAGTCTACAGAGCAGCTTCATCTTTAAGAAAGGGAAGGTCTCACTAGTAATGTAATCAATAGTAATCAATAATACTTCTCTGCGATACTTTTCCAGTGTTTTTTGTTGTTGCTCCAATTGTTTAAGGATTTCAGTTAAGTTTAGTTTATTTAAAGCATATGTGTGTGTGTGTGTGTGTGTGTGTATATATATATATATATATATATATATATAATTGATTATAATGATGGTATATTATTACCATCAATGAAAAAAGCGGGCCATGTATAGAACCCTGGTTTATACTATATAGTATATGATGTTCTCTAGAGAAATAGACCTATAGCACAATTATTTTATCCTTTAGATTTAGGTATCAAAGTCATGAAATAAACAGCCAATAAATATTGCAAAGTTTATTTTAACTGTATATATCTAGAAGGCAGTCAACACTTTTTAATGACTGTCTCATCTCTGCCTTCCTGTTATTCTAAATGCAGTCAGAAAATGCCAGGTGACCTTTAAGGCCTGTAAACACTGAGAAAACCTAAACAATGTTGCAGTTCAGTTTTGCTTATTTTGCTTATTTGTGCTGCCTTTTGACTCACGAGAGAAGATGCGCAGGTTACATTGTTAAACCAACTGACTTTTTTGATGCTTTAGACATTCAAGAACATCGCATCCCTGATGATCTGATGTATGGTAATTGCATCTCAGCCGCTTTAGAGAAGGAGCGTGATCACATGTTAGATGGAGTAAAGCAAAGTGCAGAAAATAAACGACATTTCGGAATCTGATTGTGAGCGCTTTAAACACAATAGCCCACTTTCTCCCGAACCAAAGGAAACTTCACCTTGGGACTCTTGGGCCGTTATCAATGCCTAAGTCTGCAGGTACTGTATCTAAACCTCGCTGTAAGACTTCAATATGTGAGTATTAACACGCTTCAGGGTGCTTGACTTCTGTATCCGGAATTGCTTCCAAGCAGAGAAGAGGGGGAGCAAGACAGAGGGTTAGAGATTTGCCGTTCTCTCTGACCAAAGTAAATATGATAGGCGGGAAAAGCAATCATATAACCGGCATTCGTTCCTCTATCGAGAAAACACAGGAGTCTAGATTAAGATTTTGTCATCAGTGAAATCATTGCTGGTTAATTGAATCGCGCTGCAGATAAAGTCCTCGGTCGAGGCACACTCCCAGTGGCTTAGCCCTGATAAACAAGTTCAATTAGAGTGCTATGGAGTTACACACGGCCCTCTTGACTTTTGTCCAATTCTGCGTCCTCTGAAACCAAAGGTAAGGCGGTGAACAGTGTTTCGGAGCGTTCTCATTACATCCATCAGTAAATTAAACCTCCGAAGTGGAGGCTCAGGGTCAGAATGTTTATCTATAAGGTGTAAAAAGAACAAAGGAAATTAAAATGCATCCACATGTTGCAAAATGTACCAACAGCAAAGTGGATGATATGCTCTGCTAGGAGCTCTAGAGTGGGGCAACGGCCTCAATGTGGATCCATTCAATGCAAGGTCTCTCTTCCAAGAGAGCATGAGTGGCCTGACTCTGGGTGGGTAAGACGTCACTCAGTGTAGGGACATCTGTTAACTGACATAAAAGAGTAATCAGTTCTCCTCCCTGTACACCAATGTATTAGCTGTGGTTTGAAAAGATACATGGGAGCTTCATGTATCTCCGAGGAAGCGTGCACTTTTATTTCTGACCACTTTTAAGTGTTTAAAATGATCCCTGAATAAGTCGCTTTTAAAGCTTTTTAAATGCTCTGTATCTTGTCGTAGCTTGGTTTCTGATTAAGAGAGCCTAGAACATAAATAAACAGTAAAAATACCATATTAGTGCGGATTCAAAGTATCAGGTTTTTATTTTACAGTATTAGATTCCATCCGTGTCAGAATGAAACCATGTCTCCAATTTTTTTTTGTATTAGTTACATTTAATTTAAATACATTTTGCATACTCAATAGTTTACATTTCTAGTTAAGAGTGCTTTTCCTTTTCCTGTTAAACGAATGTTTTGAAGATGTGAGATTTTTTCCAACATCCAAGATTTGATGGAATTTCTTTGTAAGCCATATTTATTCATGATTAGTCATCAAATAAGAGATCAAATAAAAAGGCCTTTATGGTTCTGGACTCTGTGGAGGTTCTTTAAATGTTTCTTCACTTTCTATGGCATGCATCACTCCCTCAATCTGCTTTTTTATACATTGTTACATATCTTAATATATATGGATATATTTATTTGTCTTAATATTAGCTTATTGTATCCAGAAACGGGGCTTGAAATGGCTTGTCGTTGCTCTGTGTTTCAAACGACACGCTGTGTTTTCCACATTAGCCTCCATTTATACAGTAGTTGTGCAAACTTCAGCACATAAAACTTAACAAACTTAACAAACTCTACATCACAAAGATATACTTCAAACAGAAGTCCTAAAGGCTGTTGATTGGAACCCGTTGGGTTGGCGATTTCAGCCAAGGCCAGAATCAAATGAATCCAGAAGCCACTGTACAGGAGGGGGTTCCATGTTTGGCCTTTGTGAGCCATACCTTGTGTGTAGGGGACAGATCCAGCCTTTGTAGACCCTCCTAATCTGCCCACGTCAGCTTTCCCGCCATTGTTCTTGTGTATGGAACCCTGCTTTGGGAGCCATTTGTGGCCCTGGCTTGTGTTTGGCTGTGATAAAGAAAGGTTAAAGCCTGCATCAGTACCAATAATAGATTTCAACACCAGCAATAGCTACACAGAAGATACTGATCCCAGTAGTTTATCTGAGATATGAGCTAACTTTGGCCAGATTTTATTCATATGATCTATTTTTTCCTTGTTTTCTTTAGCACATTGCCACACTTGTAGCAAAAATAGCTCCAAAACATGTTCTCAAGGAAAACTCCATGTAATTTTATTGCCTTGTTGGTTCTCACGTAACAGTAGTGCTTTGTATGACAGATGCCAGTAAGTACTAGCGGCATGAAGCAGTAGAGGGTTGAAGCCGCAGAAGAAGGTTCTAACTCTTTTACAGTTTTTAAATTTATTGTGTTCTTTTAGAAAAACCCTGTTACTTTTAAAAAAGGGCATAGTGCTATTTTTAGGAAGGGCATCAAATAATGTTTTAGAAAGGCCATTATGTTATTTTTACAATCTGCAGGACAGCGATGAAATGCATTGTTGGTAATTTATTTTTATGTGTTTCCTGCCAGAGCCACTGTTTCTCTTTTTTTTTATATCACTACTTGATATAATGTTGCCCTACAAGTTTGGGTAATAAACTGCCACATAATTAGGCCACTTTTATGACAATCAAAATATAATCACTTACCTCTAGCCACACACTTCCACCCTGTCTCCAGAGCGTAGAAAAGATCACAGGAAATACTAAAGATGAAGACTGGGCTTGGGCCAAGCAGAGTGGCCCGCCTTGAAGACATCCATGCAGGGAGGAGAAGGACGAGGTCATGGCCTGTAACGGTCAGGCCTCTCCAACCAATAGATTAGCCCAGCAGCGGTGGCTGATGAAGCACAGAGAAATCAGAACCACCTGCATGTGTGGAGCCAACCTTAGGAAGAGGGCAGAGGTGCTTATTTGTTTTTGCTAAATTAATGGAGGCTAATTAATTCCATTTCATCATTACAGAGGGGGGAACAGAAAGGGCAGAGGCTGGGCCAGGGGCTGGAATGTTGCCAATCGATCTCTGCAGAATGCCGAGGATGCCTGGGACGGCCTGCTGATAAAGATCTGTGCTGCTAACCAAGAGCAGACATGCCAGAACGACCATGCGTTAAACTCCTCTCGGAGTTTCTGTTGTTAGAATATCTTATGTGGACAGAATGACTTGGGTACCAGTTTATATCAAGTGTTTGATGTATTGCACCACTGGAGCTACTCATGCAGCGACACAAGTGTATCCCGTTGTAACTACATGAATAAAAGCTGAAGTTAACATGTATTTATATAAGCTGCACTGCGGTAGTCATCTCTGACACCAGTCCTTACACTGTTGTCGCACGCATTGTTAAAAATTACTGCATCGTCTCAAGAGACACTTTATATGAAGTGGGAGAAAATGTACTTTGGATCTTGACTTTGGGCTTGTTTTCAAAAAGCGCTCGCCCACATCTCTGTTTGATGGTACCTTATTTCGCATAAAGAGGTGTGGAAGTGCGATATTTTGCCGCAGCTGTAAATTCTGGCTCAGGCCACGAGCCTCTAGCTTAGCTCCAGTTAGCATGAATTAGTCTGTTTGCTCGGACCGGGGCTGGTGTTGAGAGAACAGCTGTGTGTCCCCTGGATGTGGGAATGGTAGAGCACCAGGCTACATTGATGATTTAGTTGACAGTTAAAGGAGGGGGAAAAAAGGCAAAGGAGTTCATTATACTTTTCTCCACTTCCCTATCACTCCCTTAGGAGCCGTCCGTGAAGACAGGAAAGAAATGAGAGGCCTCGGTTCCTCTTCTTCAGAACCTATTAGTGGAGGCCCAAGGGCGAGAGGACCATCTACTATCCTGCCCTCACGTCCTGGACCCCTCGCTTGGAAAGGTCATGCTTCTTCTGCCTGTTCATCTCCAACATTTGTATTCTTCTGTTCTCCCCAAGCACAACTTTTATATTTCCTCTGACTAGTTAAACGAATGGGGGGAGACGGTGGGGGTTGGTTGGAAGAGGAGCGATTACGAAGGCCTCCGTTCTAGTCTAATTGGATCAAGCTGACTCACAGTGCGTTGAACAAGATGTTGCTTGTCTCACTGCAGATAGACGAACAATTGAATTTGTTTCATAATTAAGTGGAATACACCTCAGAATGAGGCATTCACTTGCATAAATTAATGTGCTTTCCCGCAGGGTATATCATTAGCAGCGAATTGCTAATTATTATTTTCCCAAAGGATGGATACACTTTTTTTTTTTGTAGCGTGGAGGGTGAAGAGTGTGCTATATCGGTCCCTTTCGCAGATATTCACAGTGAAATTAGCAGGGAAACATTTACCAACTCATCTGAGTCCGCTTTGCCTAATGTGGGCTTAAGCGAGCATTGTGTGCAAAAGTCTTTATGGGGAGTTTGTGGCTTCACTTGTCATTTTGTATGGCAGAAGCAGGGAATTTAACAATTATAAGCTACATAATAAAATATAATGTTATACTGTTAGTGATTGTTATTTTCTTTGACTAAAGGCTATGATGTATGTTTGGGTTTTGGCACTGTGTGGACTTGAAGGGGTGTGACACCATTACTTGAATATTATCACATGGACTAGTCACGCTATCATTAATCAGGCCCTTAGTTTGGTCCGGGGAGCTCAACTTGGGCCCATTAGTGTGATTTGTTTAGCTACATGATGATGCACAGCTTTCGCGCCTGCAATCTGTACCTGAGCAACACGTGACTCATCAGTTTCAGCACGCACATCGTTAAACTGTCACCGAAGACCAGCCTTCGCTCTGTCCAGCCCACTCAGCAACGGAGATAAGAGCCCCCTTTTAATATGCCGGGCCATAGTTAGCATGTTAGCCTAACTGAGGAAACTCATTTATCAAAAGCTTATTTTAAAGCTCCATGAATGTCAGCCCGTGTTGCCGCTCTTAATTGAAATGTAGTCAGCCGAACCCTGAAATATATTGTCCTACAGCTGGCTGCAACCAGCGTGTTTTATAGTGATGCTTACAACACCTGTTTAATATTAGCCAGCGCCCTTACAGATTTTTTTTTTTTTTGCATTCCTCACGTCACTCTGCCTTAGATTTATCTGAAGGAGGTCAAGCAGAGATAAAAATGGTTTATTCATGCTCATTTAAACGTTGTGTTGCTGATATTGTGATTGCTGGCACCGATTCAGTCCGCGGCCTGTTTTCGAGGCTGAGGTGCTAAACAGAGCCATCGCACCAAATTGGTGAGATGCTCCTGTAATGATTAACGGACCGACGCTGGAGGATTGTCATCTGTGAGTGATTCAGGTTGGGGGACTAAGCCATTTCATGTGTGTTAGAGCTTCACAGGCATGTTTCATAAAGCAGGGCCAGGCTAGCAACCCCAACAGCTGCAGTGGCGGAAATCATTAGCCTGGACTGCAAGCGTCTTTAGGCCAGCTCTCTGTCACAGAGAGAGAGAGAGAGAGAGAGAGAGAGAGAGAGCAATTAAACCTGTGTTAATCACCAGCTCTCTTTTCCTCCTTATGAAAGTCCTTCATTTCAACAACTGTGACACGCATGTCAAGCTGGGAGAAATCCCCGCTAATAAGCTAACACAAATACATAACCTGTGGCTATAAACTTCATCTCTCGTTCTCTTTCTTCTCCTCCACCCTTCCTTCAGCCCTTCAGTATGAAAGTGGGGGTCACCCTTCCCCCCTCTGTCAACCTTGCCATAACCCCGGGCTCCTGAACTCACTTGTACATTTTAGTCCCTGATAATAAACCAACATCTGCAGAACTTACAAGTGCTTTACCCAAGTTAATTGAGTAAATTGAAGCAAGCTGCGGCGCTGTAGTGATCTATGAGTCCCGGTCCAGGGCCCAGAAGGGAGACAACAGATTTACTGCGAAGACAGTGGGCGGCCTTTTGTTCAGGCACTGGTTCATGGGAAGTTTGAGGTCAGGGCGGATTAAAATATCTCGAGGAACAAATGGAGTAATTTGAGTGTAATATAAGGAGTGCTGTGCCAGTTTCCACCAGCCGGCCAGGTGTGATTTATTTGATTTTAAGCCCCGCCGTGACTTTCACCCACCCCACCTCCCCCAAATCACCCCTCTGCTTTATAGGATTTATAGATAAGGCCCTATTAACAGGTTCCTTAGTTATGGTTGATAACATAAGAGTGAAAGACTTTCTTGGCATGTGAGTGTGTGTGTGTGTGTGTGTGTGTGAGTGAGTGTGTGTGAGAGAGACTGAACGAGATGCATTACAGGGGTAAATAAATAGCAGCAGGGAATAACCTCCACAGGGGGAGCACTCCAGTGATTTCCTCTTGTGCTAATGCCCTGAGGGGCTTCGGCGCTAGTGTGGCATTCATCTAAAACTACAGGGTGGACTGTATAGTTGGAGAGTGCGAGTGTGTGTGTGTGTTTTGTGTGCCGCAGGATTCCTCTTTTCACAGGCCTTACTGAGGTGGTCCACTTGTGCAGTGATTGCGTTTAATTGAGCATGCAAACCTGGGGCTTGATGGACCGTTTGTAAACGTGTAGTGCTGAGTGACGGTGACGGAACAAGAGACAGTGGATAACTGAGCAAATTTTACAAACGGAAGTATGTTTATTTCAACAAAATTCACAAAGCAAATACATTTTTTACAGTCAAACCTTTGCATGAAGTTAGAATTTGAGGTGTCCTAAGTGGCACAACTGTTTAAATGTATGCTTCACCCTCGACACACGGAGTGTACGATCTGTGACCGGAAGAGTGCATAATTGACTTCCCTCTCTCTAGGTGAGCAATGTGGCCCACGGCAAGACGCTAGTCAACACTGACATCTGTTAACTAACCAAACCTGTTCAATGTACAACTACACTGCATTAGCAAGAGTCTGTAAAGAGTCAGGGCAGCTTTAAGGAAGCACATAGTAGCTGTTGTGTGAGCAGACAGTGGTAGCTTATGAATTCGGACAGGGATAAAAAACGTAACACCGTAATCAGGGACGGCGTCATGGGGAGGCATTTAAAGGCATTGCCCCCCGCAGTCTCTCCCTGGAGCAACTTGGGGTTAAGGGTCTTGCTCAGGGACCCAGTGGTGGTATACTGAAGGTAGGATTCGAACCCATGACCTCTTGGTCCGGAAGCAAGTGTCCTACCCACTGAGCCCCTCCACCCCGATGCTTAGTTAGTGGAAGATTTTATTCTGTTTCTCTTGGTCCTTTCATCATGAAATATTCTCGTTATATAATGGTCTTATGATAAATAAATGATTTTATATTTTTAAATATTAAATTAGACAGACAAGAACACACGATCTTAGAGCGTAGCTGGAATCTCCAGCGGTTATCAACGCTAGCAGCTCCGAAAGGCTTGTTTTGGCTTTGCTGGCTGATTTGAACCTCCACCCTCCGCAGACTTTGAGGGTACATTTTCCATCAGTTTGCTTCCTTTACAAAGCCATCAAGTGAAAGTGCCATTAATTTATGTGTTCATTTCCATGTTTGAGCCATAACCCATCCCCAGCCTCAGGGGTCTTATGTAGATGTCCTGGAGAATTTCAGAAACAACTGTTTTTCCAGGAAACACTTGATCATCCTCTCGGACGTCTACAAAAGTGCTTTGCGAACCCTCCGGCTCAGATCCCTCCCCCGAATTATCTAATATGAGACAGCAGATTATTTTCACACTGTTTGCCAATGCTTGTGAATCAAACTCTGACCACATGTTGTAAATACTTAGGCCCAGATGCTAAGGGTTCAGTGCAATGTACTCTTAGCAGAGGTCAGTTTTCAATAATGTTAAACTTATAATATGATTGTTTTATTGTCGATGACTGTTGCTATCTCATGGCCTTTCATGTGTTATCTGTAGAGCGGTACATCATAGTGATTAACACAACAGTGAAATAGCATCTGCGCATAACTCACACCCGACCAGTGCAACCACCAATTCATGCGTTACCTTGTCAAACAGACAGAGAAGAAAAGAAAAAAGGGCCCAAATTACAGTTCAGCCCACATTAACCCTTAATACTGTTAGGCTTGTACTCCTTTCTTCTCCACAGATGAAGCTCTTCGCAGCTAATAAGGTTTATTAAACATATGCCATCCTTAAGGAAGATCATTTAGCTGTTATGTTTCTCAGTTGGCTCGTTTCCCAGCCTGGCTTTATTACTCGTCTCCTTAGTGGAAGCCTGCATGGCTCCTGCAGTGTTGGAACTATGCTAATGATCAGCAGAGATGATGGTTTAGATAATTAACTCAGTCTGATCAATGACTCCTCAAACCCACGGTCCCCCAGGGTCTCCCGTTTGTTTAAGGCCAGGGTGTGCGACAAGGCTTGGGTTCATTAGTTAGCAAACTGGTTTCAAATGACGGTTTGTTAAATCTAAATGTGGTTGATTAACTAAGAGGTTTGAAGCTAAGAGACGAATGTAATGGAAGCTTACACCCCATCAGTTAGCCTCATGCCACCTGCATGTCTGCATCACACCAGCCATGTTGAGTTAAATCATCTCAAATAGCCTCTCTTATATAATTTCTGACATACTGTCATCTGTAAAGAATAGAAAAAATGGTAGTAGCAAATCTTAAGAGTTATGTTATTTTTTTTGCGGTGCTAAATCGTGTTTTAAGATGGTGGGGATTAAATGTTAAGCAGCATTTCATCGCTGTTGGAACAAAACTTCTGCAAAAAGGTTTATAATTTTTATATAAAATATATAAAATTTATAAAAAATTTATATAACATTTTATATATTTTTATTTTATATTTTTATCATTATTAACATTTTTACTACGATGCAGTGAAAAGGGCAGCTGGTGTTTTTAAAACAAATCTGTTCCAACAGCAAGGATATGGTTAACACAATCTCTTCTAAATATATTTTTGAATTTTTTGATAATGTCCAATTTATGACGTGACTCACCAACCTACTTCTCTCTCACTCTGGTCTCTCAATCCTGACAACATTTATGCAAATAACCTGAACATAACCCCTTCAGATTATGGGTAATTGATCATTCAGATGCAAAAATTAATTTTAGGTCTTATTTTAAATGTTTCAGCGGCTGTAGCTAATGTGTTTTAGGAATCCGACTATGAGCTTCAATTTATTAGCAATATTCGACTCGTAGTTCGAGGACAAAACTAAAGACGTAAACTTCAGACACCGAACGTGTCTTAGGTGAAACGGATTTCTCTTTCTTTTTTGAAAAGCTGAGCTTATTCTATTAGAAGTTGAGGCGAAAGTTAGATTGCTAATGCACAGATCCACCTTTGCAGTACACTCCCCAGATTCTTTTATTCTCTCTCTCTCTCTCTCACTCTCTCTCTCTCCCTCTCTCTCTCTCTCTCTCTCTCTCTCTCTCTCTCTCTCTCTCTCTC
>JBBPDB010000146.1:21130139-21147458 GCA_037974465.1 Brachypetersius altus
GAAGAAGAAGCTGCTGCAGCATGTAGCATGACTGCTCCGTGTCTTGTCCTCGTATTTTAGTGTTTTAACCGCCCCCCTCTCTACCCACTCTCAAGTGGGTAGAGAGAGTTATTTCAGCCTTTCTTTTGTGGACGAGCAATAAAGTTTTCTGATTCTGATCATTTATTTGCCTGAGTTTAATGCATTAAACACAATAAAAATAGGTATTTTTAGGCATTTTATTACCAAAACACAGCAACGTGGTTTTTCACTTTACGTGGGTGCTCTTGGAACGTAACCCCTGCGATAAGCGGGGGATTACTGTATTCGCATAATGCTTACTGGGTACTGTAGTGAAAGAATATAGTTGGACAAATAACATCACAAGTAATATACTAAATGCTTTTGTAGGCTAGAATACGGCTTTAACACTTCAGTGGACTGAAGCTAGTATGTGGTGATTGATTGCGAGTTTTTATTACTCATTTGCTACATTAGCCTAAAGAAGCAAACTTCAAACTTTAAAACTCTCCTGGCTGATCATCTAGGTACCTGAGGGAAGGGGTACAGCTATGAATTTGAATTTTTGCTGAAGAGTTGCTTTAATCAGAATGTCTCGCAGTCAAAATGGCCGTTTGAAAGCTGATTGTTAGTTAAAATGAGTCTAGTGTTGACAGATGAAGCCATGAGCTAACGCGTGTCATTACGCATGTCACTGGCACTGCTCTGATATTTATGCTTGATTGCTGAATGGGGTTTCATGCTGGCGGGTTGAGAAGCTGATTTGGCCTGGGTTTATTATCAAAACCCGATGGACAAATAATCTGCCAGTATGCATATGCTCCTTGTTTAAGCTTTGGTTTTCAGTCGATACTGGCATTGTCCTCAAGCTCAGACTTTCATATGTGTTAAAAAAAAAATGAGGTTGTGGGGATCTGGTGCCGTTATTTAAATAAAAAGCCAGTTTTGCCTCCTGGTTCTTCACAAGTGAAGCGGAAGCCCCTGTGGTGCATGTAATAAAAACTCAGGAGTGACAAGATGCATCCTCCTGCTGGATATCAGGTTCTAGTCCCAGTTTTCTACAAATGGGACATATCAGTAAATCAGCATGTCAGTGTGCTTGTGTTAAATGTTTGGTCATCTCTTCCAAATACATTTGTGTGCTCAGCAAAGCTGAGATTTGGTGTAAAGGTTTGTATTCATGGGCAGATACCACTGACATTCTGTGTAGATTGTTTTTCTTTTTTTTACTTTTATCACAATTAAGTGTTTGGAGTTCTTGTTTAACTCGCTTTAAATTTTTCCATCGATTTTTTGCACTTTACATACACTTTTGCAGTCACATTTTAAAAGATTTAATATTTTTTAAACGACAAATGCAATACAATTTTTTGCACATTTTCAAAAATTTTGGAATACGGTTCAATGCAAAAGTAAGACTCTTCTTCTTCTGTCATCACGTAATAAAAACAAGCCTTCTGGAGCCTTTTCAGACATGAGCGGAGGAACTCCTTGGTAGTCCGCCAGAACGTTCTAACAGATTAGAATGGACATATTGATTACATGCATTTTTGTCTAATATTTGTTGCATACATAATTAATTTGATCTTAATTGCTTGAGTGGCGTCGGCAAGTCATCAAAAATTATAGGTGCATTCAACGCCAGTTTCAGGCATCATTATGAGTAAGGCGATATCCAGATATCAGCTGCAGCTAATGTTGGGGTTTTGTTCATGACAAGGCGTTTTGTGTTTCTGTAATTACAAACCAGTTGGGAATGTTCCACGCCGTAGTGAAGGGGGTGAAAAAATGAAGGAGAAAAAAGACGGGCAAAGCATTTTCAGCAGCCCACCTCCATTTGATCTGTATTACCGCCAGATTGCTTAACACTGCTCGGCTCCTCTGACAGATAGTTCAAGTCTATTTTGAGCAGGATCGATTATATTTTCCTGAGAAAATTGTGTGCAGTTGGAGCCACAGCATAGCTTGGGGCTGAATATTATGCAAAGAAGCAGTAACCCACCAAAGGAGGCTTTTTTTTTCTTGTTTGAAGGGTCAGGTTGGGAGTTTTCTGATGGAGGAGAAAGTGGGGGAATCTTGGCTTCTGGACTTATCTGGTGAGCGAAGCGTGGGGCACTTTTCTCCCTCTTCCCTTCATTTCTCCTCTATCTCTGGCACCAAACTTATCACAATAATGTTGAGTAAGATCGTTTTTTTGGCTCGCGCTCGACAAACTGATATAAATTTCAATCTGACTCCGACAGAAGTTTTCATTTTGCCAAGAGTGCAGAAAGTTAAGACAGGGAGGAGATATACATGTTGTGTGAACACAAGCTAAACCGGGACTTTTCTGGGCGACTGAATCGGGCTTCTAAAGCCGCAGAGGGGCTGGAGCTACGTGGCGAATAAAAGACATTAAATGTGGTGCTTCTTAAATTAATGAAAACTTTCTTGCAGGTCGAGTTTAATTTTTAGATACAGTCTGTGAACAGGAAAAAAGGCTTTTGTGACTAACAGCTACACTTTTAAAGAGTAAAGGGCTCTTTGGAGCAATGCCATACAAAAGCCACCTTTTGTCGCTTAAAGAGACTTTTTAAAGTTTAACGAGTAATGATTCTAAAATGCAGTTGCTCTGTTCTAGTAACACAAGGCAAGAACCAGTGTGGTGTGTATGTCTGTTCTGTATGTTAGTACAGTATGGCTGCATCCACCGTGATAGTAGTAGTGAAGGAATTTCCCTGTGCCTCTTAAGCATCCTGGATGGGTGCCCTGTACTATGGCTATGAAACTCGCTGTGTATCACTGCAGTGAGGCTCCCCTGACTGCCTCAGTGACCCAACACTGCAGTCACAAAGCTTCCCAGGTCAGACACCTGAGCAGCTCATCATCGATGCTCCCAAGACTGACTGGAAATGTGTCTATAGCTGCTAGATATATTTACATCCCAAAGTTTGGTCAAAACAGCAATGACCTCTTCAGCAATTTTTTCAGACTTACACCGTTTCCCTTTATTCTTAATGTCGCTACTCATCCAAGACACATTTGATCTTCTTTAGGTTTTGCACAGGATCTCCAAAGCTAATATGGGACTTCCATTCCTTCATTCCCTGTTAGCCTGATAGCTTCAGAGCAAAACTGGCTGACTGGCTGCATTTGGGCAGAGGGAACCCCTCTGTTTATTTGATGTTTGTTAAACTGTTCCTTGAAAAGGAGGCCAAAGATCTATCCTGGACATGTGGTCATTATGTCTCGGCAGAAGCCATGTGCCAGTCCTCTGGCGATGGCCATCTCCAGCCAGGTCCAGCTTGGCACAAACAACAGAAGGGGGGAATCTTGCACCCTCATTACATACCTGCCACTCTAATTACAAGCTGCTCAAGAGATGTTATTCTACACCCACCAGTGACAATGACAGCGCCTCTGTCCTCCGCTCCTCTCCACCTTTTGTGTAACAGGGCGCCGGGTGCAACACAACACCCCCGTAAATAAATGAAGCTTCCATGGCAAAGGCTACCGCGGCCAAGGAACAAAACAGGTGCTTCGACGCCAAGACAAGGAGCACCACAGGAAGTGCCAATGCCGGCACATGCTGCTTTCATCTTCGCTAGCTGCGTAACAATAGATTTACCCATTTATGATGCGAAATTTTACGTAAATGAACAATATAAATACATAATTTTCACCATATCAAAAATCATCAATTTAAAAAAAAAGGGAATTACCAGATAAATTGTAGGGGCCCTAAGAAGATCACTTCCCATAAAGTCTCTTCCATCATCAAGAGTAGCATGACACTCTCTGTATGCTCATATGACTAATCCTCATTGTGCATCAAAGTCATCTGCAGATCCAGGTCTGCAATTACTATATGCCTTTTTTTTTTTTTTTTTTTTTTTTAACAAACTTCCTGTTCTCCTCATCAAGCGAATCCAAAGACGGTGTCTTCGCCTAATCCTTGCCATTTTATCATTTTAGTTGCATTAACAGTCGAGGACAATAAAAGAAAATCTGCTTGTTGACATGTTGAGGCTAACACGAGCTTTGCCGGCATACACCAGTTCACAATTCAAACATAATTGAAATATGTTGGAATCAGCTTCAGATTTAGTCTCAGCACACAACACGAGGAACCTGTACAGTAATGTACAATGAGAACTTGTCTACCTTGCATTCCTGGCCTAAAAAAAAACCGGATACAAATAAACTGAGGGTTAACCGATCCAATTCACTTCAGTCTGTGATGATCCTAAGGCCATTGTAGAATTGAAAAAAGGAATTGCTCCCACTACCCGAACATGGAGTAAATGTGTAACGGCTCTAAATGCTCTTTTCGGAGTCCACATTAGGCAGCATGGCTCTTAAAAGGCTTACGGCGGCCATTTACCATCAGCAGAGCCAGCTTACCATGGCCATGTCAAGATAACATGCAAGCATCCGTTGGGTTTTCATTGGCTGTCAGATGTGATTTTACAGTAGCTGAGAGGAAGAGGAGCGCACCACTAAAACATGCACCCACAGAGCCAAGACAAGGACAGAGGCTTTAAAAATAGCATTAAAGAGAGAGGGATTGTGTATGTAGCCTACAGATGATTAGATGGAATAGGATACAGGCTAACGCTAGACCAGCAACACAAAGGAGTGCCTCCTGAAGGCCTGAAGAGCAAAAGTTGGAGGCCAAACCGCAGTTCCAAAGGAGATTTTCAAATTAGTTTTCCTATGTGGGTTTCTGGAAAATGGGAAGGGATGTACTGATGAATTGGAACGATCATGTGGACAAAGAAAGGTAAAAATCTTCAGGCCTGGACTAACTGCGCGGCGCGGATTGGCTCCTGTAATTGCGCTCCGTTAAAAAAAACACACGATTTGCGGAAGGGTAGGGATATTGGCACCTGCAACCTGCTGATAGGCAGCCCAAATCCCCCTGTGCCCCAGCTAGGATTCAAACCGGCAACCCTCAGACTCCCCACGTAAGACCCTAAACCACTGAGCCACGCCTTATCACCTCAGCCATGTCCCTCGATTGTTGAGTATTGATGGCACCTTCACCCCTACTATACAGTACAATATAGTAAAGTGCTGTACAGAGAAAGCCACTAACTTCTGGGAAGAAACAGACACCCATAATACACTGCTGTTTAGAGCGCTGCAATGTAACACGAGAACACAGAGGGGTTGCCTGCTGGAATTCCACTGTACCTTATAGTCTTTACAGTAGTGCATGGACAGTCTTAATAATAAAGGTTCCTACATATTTCCTCCAACTTAATAGACTCTTTAAGCTTTCGTTAACTTGAAGATAACCAAAGAGATCATTTAAAATAAAAAAAAGGTAGCATTCTCAGCAAACATGAACAATGATATCTTCTTGCCATTCACTTTCTTAGAAAAAGCTTGTTTTATTATGTTTTATTATGACTTCTAAGTTTTCTTGCTTAAATATATGTACACTTTCTAACTTTAATCCTCTAAAAACCTATAAAATATATTTGCCAGAATTTTTGGCTCGACTACATTTTGTGCTGTTTCCCTATTATTTTTAATTTAGGAAATACACAGTAATTTTGCATGAAACGGTGAATTGTGTTCTTATGTAACTTTTGTATTTTCACTTAGAAGAAGAAAGCATGTCATGTGACCAGGAGACATCGAATAGACTGTAACTGCTGTAACTGACCATTGAGTGTTAAAGATGCCAGTGCATGACTAAGGACCTTAGCAGCTTGTTTTATATCATTACTAATCAATGTTTACGTTTACGTTTATGTAACATAAGTTAGAATATCTTTTTGTAAATTCACATTATTATTGGTCTCTCTGCACATAATGAAGAATGTCATGCTTATGTTTGTAACATTGTTCTGAGGATCTACCTAATTAACTTAAATTAAAAAAAAAAACATCAGCCTTTATTTATTTCTAATGTTTCTTGAATGGCCAATATAACGAAACTCAAAAATATGAAAAAGATTAGGAATTTGCACGATGTAAACATTATTGAAGTTTTAAACAGACCACTCCCTCCCTGGCCCATACAACCCTTTTCTCAACAGTTCTGGGATGTCACCGCATCATTTACACCCACCTCTTCATCTCACAGCAGTTTAACTGTGTTTCAGCCTGGACACCTCTGACCTGAGGTGCTTTATGGGCATGCGCGGGATAAAAACGTTTTAGGGTGCAAAACCTACCTCATTTGAGGAACTTCATTCTGGATATCTAATTATCACCACTCAGGTAAGGAAATCAATAAAATTGAAAAATAAATTATTAAAAGTGTTTACCATCTGGGAGCTATAAAGAGCATAAAAGAATTACAGTGGACCCCCAAAATTCGAGGGGCAGTGGCAAAAGTGAATATCTGAAAATTTGTTATGTGGTTAAAAAAAAAAAGCCTGTAAATGCCTGTTTCTATAAACTACACACTAAATATACCCCCACAACACTTCAATTTCACTTTAAACTCAGCATAATTACCCTTAAAAACTGTCAAGGCAAACTTGAGATAGCTCCATGTTCCGTTCTGATGGACAATGCAGGACTGCACCTGCCAGAGACGCGTCACAGGGCAGCAGCCAATCAGCAGCAAGGAGAAATGAATAACTGGCTACTTTCATATTTCACCCTCCCAAAACGTGCTTTCATATACGGTTTCTTTGTGTTCTTTCGACGGGACAGTACTAAAACATGATACAGTTTTACAGGACACTTTAGTTAATATTCATGTTACAAAATTATATTGTTCTTAATAATTTAGTACTAAAATGCACAAAAAATATACACAGGCACGAATAAAAGCAAAAAAACAAAAACAACAAAACTGCCGAGGATATTTACGGTTTCTAATGTCGGTGAGTACCAATTCATCCACGTAGGAACTCATTAGAGTACTAGAAAAATGAATGTCAGCCCCCAAATATGGGGCATATATTTACTCACAAAGCAGTCTTAAAGGGACAGAAAGCAATTTAGTATTCTAAGTTCTTCTAAGTAGTCAATTCTTCTAAAGGATTCAACTTCTAAAGGATGAAAACATGTAGTCTTTGAGGGTCGACCAAAGTAGACATTGGAGCATAAAAAAAAAACAAACATGTAAAACATGAAAAATGCGGAATATGGGCCCTTTAATGTAAAAGGACATACAAAATATTTCTGAATTTGCCGACATACACGACCATGTATTCCTGTTGAATAAAAAAAGCGTTGGAGTCATGTAACCAATCAAGTGTCTGCTCAGGAGGATTAGCGCAATAATAGAAAACAAAGAGTGTAGAGCACGTGCCTAAGCACAGTGGTTAAGTAGCACAGGGCAGGTATCTGTTAACTGGATATATGGGTGTAACTGGTGTCCTCTAATTGGAGGCACTGTAAGTGGAGACAGTAGTGCAAAGGTGAAATGCAAGCGCACACCACCTAGCGAGGATAGCTAGTGGTGAGCACTGAGCAGCACATTGGGTTCTGTTGGAGGTATCCCAAGTCAAGCATCCATGATCTCTATCTCATTATCCTCCTCAGAAACACCCAGAAGGTGAAAGCCGACTGTCTATTATCTCCTGAATGGCTGTGCGTTAGCGATCGTTGGGGTTGAAATATGCACGCTAAGTAATTACTCTCCATGTGAGAATCTCTCGGCATCTTCTGCACATAATAACAGGCTTCTGGAGAGATGAGTAATCCAGTTCCAGCACGTCCCACCCCCTTTACCACCCCCCCCACCCCCTCCACCGCTTCACGCACTCCTCACATGGCCAGGTGGCTCAGTCAACCTTTCGCTACAGGCCAGGATAATAATTGCTGTATTAATTGGTGTTGTCCAAGCTAGACGGAACATAAGAGATCCCACTGGGGCTAATAATTAATGTTTTTTCCCTCTCTCTCTCTCTCCGTTCTCCCGCTTCCATTCTCTCCAAACCTGCCTCCCTGCTTCCTTTCTTCCATCCATTCCTTCTTCCCTCCCTCTCTCTCTCTCTCTCTCTCTCTCTCTCTCTCTCTCTTCTGTGCTCTGTACTGTGGTATCATTAGGAAAGGGTTTCTACTGAGAAAGTGGTTATATGTCGGAGGCTCATTAGAGTATTTTTAGATAAGACCGAGCAGAGGTTTGCCGGCGCCTTATTATGTTTATTTAGATTCTATAATCTTTTTGCATGAATGATTGATACGTGGGCATTATGGGAAGTGCAGCACTTCTCAACTGTCTACTGGGATGAAAGATTCCGATAAGACCTGTTGTAAGATGCCCACCTTAAATTGAATATTGCTGCTTCGACGGAAGAGAGTCTCTGAGAGTCTCGCCTGATAACGTTGGAGCTAAAATCTGTTGAGTGTTTGGTAGATTCTTTCATCCAGAAGGCTGCTAACAACCACTAACAGCAACAGCGTTGCTCATGTAGTCAAAAGAACAACCTGAATAATGAATCGGACGCAGAAATGCACACAGGATTCAGAAGAACTGCGAGAGAAGGTGACCTTGGAGAGCGTGTTTTGTGCAGATGTTGAACTTGGCTGTGTGACACGATCAAAAATGGCATTATTTTGTCCTTAAAGTATTCATGTTTTGAACAAAACTCTGCATTAAACAGATTCAAACCTTGAGCTTTAGAATTGTTCTGTTGGAGCAGATATAGCATTTCCAATAATATGTTTGCATTGAGCTAACAGTGATCTACATTCTTTCCATTCTATAGGCCGTAAAAGACAGTAGCAGTTATGTCGGAAGACTGTAACAGGCCTATTTGGCTTTGTTTGACTTTTTTTCTCACAGAAATGCCCCATAAATCAAAACATTAATCATTGATTCCTCTGTCAGTCATCAGTTTTGTTGCTGGTTAATCTGACGTACATGTGCTTCAGTCCAGCGAAGCACTGGAAGAGTCCACCTGCTAGATACCGCAGGAGGAATAAACCCCATTCAGATTTTAACCATTTTACTGAAATTAGAGTATTACTGCAATTCATTTCTGATAATACTAATATTGAATCAATTGACAAAGAGTAGCAGAAATGGAAGAGTAGAGGGCTATTTCACAGAAATTATTTTGATCCTGAGCCTGAAGGCTCAAAACTGAAAGATAAAATTCCTACCAGAGTTATTTTAGAGGTTAGAGAGGAGAGGGTCGAGAGGAGAGGTTAGAGAGAAAAGGGTTGAGAGGAGAGGTTAGAGAGGTGGATTCGTTTTGATATTGGTTTTTACAAAAGGCCTCACCAACTTACATAAAGTCAACACACCGACTCCTATAGCTTACCCATTTGCACATACCATAGATATATACTGTCTGATTGCACTGTTTGTCTTGTCTGTCTATATTATTTCTAAAAAATTTTTTTACTCTAAATCTATTAAGTATTTGTATGTACACTGCAGATCCAGAGCTCTCGCCATTTCGTTTCCCTGTATACTTGTGTACGGTGAAATGACAATAAAGTTCACTTTGACTTTGACATACAAACTCCATGGGCCGCAAAGCCCAAACCCTGAGCTACCTCTAAGCATGGAGCAGGCCGAGACACAAGGATCCATGCTATATGTTTATTAAGGAACTCAAAAGAAAAAAACAGGCGCGATGGCCTCCGAGTTTAATCCAGACAACAAGGCAGGAAACAAGCAGGGTAAATGAGGCGATGGACACATGAGGGTTATCTAACAGACACAGACTATATATACAGAACTAAATCAGGAGATAGAACTCAAGGCAGGTGGCAACAAAGGACACGTGACACAAGCAGAAACATGAATTCAAAATAAAAGTCCCAAAATATGAACAGAAAAGCAGTGGGCCTAATGGCCACTTACCGAACCGTGACACTCCACACCAATATTTCAAACATTCTTCTTTTAACACAAAGAGTTGAAAATCTAGAGTTTTTCATGAGGATTTAGGAGAGAATGCAAATCGAAAGGTTTTCACTAGTGATCTCAGGTTTGGGCCTCGTACACAATCTCTTGACTAATAATTTCGTGAAGTAAATCATAACCATAAGCAAGACTGGATTGTTTTAATCGTATATGGTATTTCTCATTAATACATTCATACAGACACTATATAGTGTGTTCTGACCTCAGTGAACTTGAAGTATTTCATGCTTTATTATAATAAATCTCTTTGATGACTGCTAGTTATCCTGACTTCCTCCACTGCAGTCTTCAGGGCAGCAGTTAATGGGGTTCAATAAAGGTCTCATTAGTCTCTTTTGTGGTTGACTCTTGAAGTCACACCTTTTTTAGAGTTCTAATTACAAATCTCTAACCAGGTGCATCACGCTGCTCTGCTTCGCTCGTTCAGACTCTATTAGGTTATCCGTTACAAAGATCAGGACATCAGTGTTCTTAGAACAATCGCACATTTTCTCAGAAGTTATTTGAATCAGATAATGACCAAAAGAGACTATTCCGTTTTTTCTCTTCTGCCCCATACCACCATCAGTGTACAATTTAATTGCACAGAAAGGAACAATAGAGAGGAACCCAAAACCTTCCATAAGAAACAAGAGAACATTGTACACTCTCAGAAATGAAGGTTTGAATTTGAGGAACCTTTATAAAGTTTGTAGAATCTTCTACAAAAAGTGCTTGGAAGAACCCCTAAATACTTATATAAAGGTTGTTTACAGGTTTGTAAGGTTTTCAAAACATTAAGGAACTAAAATGGTTGTTCTGTGGCATTTAGAGAGAGTGTGCTCTCCTGTTTTCAGCGGAACTAAAATAATAATTCAGTGAAATATGATTCTTAGAATCAATTCTTAGAAAGACATTTGTCTGAATTTAACATGGTGGGATACTACCTCAAATAAACTGAAACTGTGCATCGAATCATGCAGGAAAATGACATATTTGAGTTAATATTTGAGTTAATAAAGGATGTGTATTTGTTTTAATTTTGACAATCAACAAGACATGGCATTTGACCAGTGGTTGCTATGTTTTACTTTTTGCATTTTTTAAAAATTTTTTACTTTTTCATGTGATCTTAAATGTCAATAAAATGTTTAAAAGTGGTTAAAGGTGATTAAAAGTGGTTTTAAACTTTTCAACAAGAGGTAATCAAGAAGAGGAAAGTGCACTTTCTGTTACTATAGTTTTATTGGGTCAGTTTGTGTCATGGTTTTAAATCATTGTTATAAATCATTACTATTATTAATAATAATAATAATAATAATTATTATTATTATTGTTATTATTATTATTGTTATTATTATTGCTATTAATAATATTATTAATATTAATATTTATATTAATATTATTATTAATATTGTTGTAATTATTGTGGTTGTTGTCAACATTCCATTATAAACAGACCTTAAATAAAATTAAAATTAAACTTGTTCTCTTCTAGCATAATTAATACACCTGAATCAAAATTCAACTCGCTGCTTAAATTTATGTCTAAATTAGCACCAAACATGTTATTATTCAGTAAGAGGACAATAGTGTACCCCCCTCCTCTCCCCCGTTCATTTATTTCCTTGAAAGCAGCACACACCTGAGCAGCAATTCGCAATTCGATTGTTAATTCGGCTGTAATTCTGAGGAGGAAAGTGATCAGCGTTTCTGAGGCGACAGCAAAGATGCCCACAGGGCAAATCAAATGGCTGCCTTCCCAGCATGCCTTGCTGCATGAGATAGTGGTAATTAACTTAATGGGGGCCTTGAATTGTAGTGGACGGTTGATTTGCGGCATGTGTTGATGCTCCCCCGCTGGCCCAAACACCCGCTTGCTGCCTCGTTAAAGCCTAATGTTAATGAATCTGATAGCAGGGCTGTTGTCTCGCTGCAGCGGGAGCTTTATTATGAGGCTGCTTTATTCTTGGTTTTAGTGCCATGGTCATGTGTGCCGCCCTTTTTTGAGGGGTCAGATCTCTAAGCCTTATATTCCTTCCCTTAATTGTCATTGTCCTTTCAGGCAATTTCCATCACCAGACAGTTGCCTCCAGGTTATCTTGCTCTGTTGACTATTCAACATGGTCACCTGCTTTCCTGATTTAGGAAAAACGGGATGCTGGTGCAGTGTGTGCTGTGTCATGTCTTTTAGACCATAAGCTGAAGAACACCCTGTACTATCTCTAGTTTCTTCCATCTCTAGATCTGATAGAGGATCCACAACAGGACACTATAGAAAGACTGGCCCTACACAAGCAGCTAACCCATGAAATCGAATTGGCATGGAAGGAAGCTGATATGTGGTGTTTGCTGTGTTTACATTAATGTCAGAAACACTTGATCTCAGTCATATTGGTTACCGGTGACAACAGACCATTATTGGAATAAATATATCATATTTCAAAATAGCTTTATTGCCTGGATGTGGAGGAACATCCATTCAAACTCCATCAAATAAGACAAAAGATGAATATGAGACAAAATCACATTACATCACACGATATGAGTGTATGGAAGAGTTTGAACTCAAAGAATCAAGCTTATGGCGTTTATTTTTCCCAATTCAGTAAATGTTCTCCAAAAACGATAATTGTTCTCGGTATTATCTCATAAGGCTTATTATTCAGTAACGGCGTGGGAAGCAAATTCTGAGTTTTTCCTCAGTTAGTGTGCAATGGCCGTGGCATTTAGGCAAAAAAAATGCAGGACTTTGAACATTCCAGAATCCGTTACCATAGCAATAATGAACAAACAAGTGCAATACATTTTTTTTGGCAGTGGTGCCTTTAAGACTAGTTACACCACAGTCCTGTCTTTGGAAAATAAGGTATATCTTCCATAAGTCATTTGACAGGCCATCAATACCAGTCAAACTACAGTTACAGTATTTGGCAGAAGCCGTGATCCAGAGCAGACAGTCCTCTGGAGTCACTAAGTGTTAAGTGTCACGGCTCGGCCAGTCACTGTTTTTTGGTTTGTTTTGTTATGGTTTTTGGGGACTTTTATTGTGAAATTCAGGTTGTTTTGTGTTTTCCAGCAGTCTTGTGTTTGTGCACTCCTTATGTCATGTATTTAAGTTCTGTCTGTGTGGACCACAGGTCATCGGTCCATCACCTCATTTCGCCATATTTATGCTTTTTCACGTTCATGTCTGTAGCGGCCCTGGAGCCAGGTTTTGTTTATGTTCTGTTTATGTTTAGAAATAAAGTAACACAGCAAATGGATGCCTGCCTGTGTATGATCCCTGGGGTTCACCCCCGCCGTCGTGACATTAAGTCTCCTGCGCAAGGATACAAAGGGGGAAGGGGGGGGTTGAGTCTCATTGGGTTCACAGACAAGTGTTTTACCCACTAAGCTACTACCACCCCCTACTGCACAGTGGGACAGTGGTGGTTTCTATAATGCTACAATGTTTCACCAAGAAAAAGGTAGGTATAAGGTTGCTTTCCTAATTTCAGCTCTTCAATAGTGTTACAGTTGTATTTGGCTGTGGTCAAAACCGTGAAACAGCGCCCCACCACCACCCAGCCAAGCTGGAACTGGAGAAATCCTTGGTAAAAAAAATCCCTGCTGGTCTGACAGAGTGATCCCAGAAGACCAGGAGAGTAGAACAGGTGAGAAAGAGATTAGATATGTTTTCTTTAGAAATATTGTCACGCACTGTTGAAATAAACATTACTATTACGTGTTTGTAAGTTATGGGCAATAAAATACTTTAGTGATTTATTTTAGTGATTTTACACTAACTATGAGGAGAGTGTCAGGATGAAGGGTGGCCACGAGCCGCCACTGCAATGAAAGCCTGTAAAATTTCATATTTTCTCGTCACTACTTCAGCACTGCTGAGTGCTTTCATCTTGTGACCATCCTATTACACTTTATGAAGGGTTTGAGGAGTTTCAAATATACTGGCTATCACAAAAGTTCCGGCGCCCCTTTCAAATGAAAGTTATAGCACATTTTGCATTTTCTTTCTTTTTCAGCACATCAAACAAAAACACAGAAACGAGCAGAAAAGTGTCATATTTCAGGTCTGTGCCCTGAAGGGTGTGTCATTTCTTCTCACTGAAAATAAATCTTTTTGCATGTGACTGTATTCTCAGTTGAAAAAAAAAGAGAAAACAGACCTTTCAATATTGATGATACATAATGATACTAATCAAATCACCTTAAATGACATTTGAACATGTAAGCAGGTTGATGTTACGCCTGGTGGTCTGTGTTTGATGCTGAGAAAACAAGCACAGGTTTGTCTCCGCTGTCTAAGGTCATCTGTCAGTCCGCAAACACTGTAATGTAATGAGTAATCAAAAGCAGCTTGTCTGCTCTATTTTTTATTCCAGCAAGAAGAAAAAAACAGTATTTCATGTGGAACCAGTGTGGGCAGCCTCTTTGCTGTCAAACGCCTAACCCAAGCAATAACTGTCGTTAATTAGTCTGATAAATTACGTTCAAAACAATGACATGTTTAAATAGCCCAATTTAGCTCGAATCCTAAATGAGATATTACATCAAAAGACACAAATTTCTCCCTTTTTCTGCCCATTTGAAGAGGCGGGTGCCTTCCTGAAAGCATTTTTAAAGGTTACGATTTCCTTTGACGATAAAGCGGTACCTTTTAATGAAATTCTAATTAGTAATTTCATGGACTTTGTTATTAAGCGTATCTGATTAGTGCACATTTTCACAGTGCCGCTTTAATTAAGAACACTTACAGTATGGTTTCAAACAATTGCCTTTTCAAAAAAAAATGGAGCAAATATGTTAAAACCCTATTTTGGTAAACAACGACTGCAGCGGTAGGAAGTTTTAATTAAGTTTGAATGTAGCTTTTTCTCCAGTTCTTCCATAATTACGCAGCAGCGGTTCCAACAGTTTAACTAATCGTATTTTTTTTCTTTGCGAAGATAGGTCTCCATATCCAGACAAGAAATTACATTAAAAGATTATATTATAAGCTCATATATATTATGGGCTATAGGATTTGTGATCAAGGTGTGAATGAGCTTGAGTTATCAATATAATATTAATTTTAAAAAATTAGCCTCTTGAAGGTGAATCTGCCAAATCCACCCGATCCTTTTTTCTGCATAATGAAGTGGTCACAATGTAAACAGAGTAATCCAGAGTGACCTGATGTTCACAACAGTGGTGATAGGAACCTGACATCTGAAATGTTTGTGTCTATAAGCTTCTACGCCAATACGCGTTATATTACATTTCAGTTTCAGATAAAGTTAAATGTATTTTTTTAAGTACATTCACAGAGAACTTTTGCCACTATTTTAAAATCGATTTGCTTATGCTTTGGATAATAAAATATTTTATATTTGGGTTGTATGATGATATCACAACCTCTGGTTACTGTTACTGTTACTAAAAAAAGAAAAAAAGAGTTGCTAAATTTTACTAAAATGCTTTGAACGACTTACATTACTCTAAAAATAATTACATTACTCTAAAAATAATTACATTACTCTAAAAATAATTATATTACTCTAAAAATAATTACATTACTCTAAAAATAATTACATTGTGCTAAAAATAATTACATTACTCTAAAAATAATTATATTACTCTAAAAATAATTACATTGTGCTAAAAATAATTACATTACTCTAAAAATAATTACATTGTGCTAAAAATAATTACATTACTCTAAAAATAATTACATTACTCTAAAAATAATTACATTACCCTAAAAAAACCCACAGAATTTACCTTTAATGTAGGTTTAGTGTGTTGTTATTTGGCCACAACTACACACAGTATGATGTAAATCTCTGAAACATATAGCTCTTTAGAATTTGCACCATCTGAATTACTATGCAGTAATTTTTAATAAGCTCCATTCATTTTGACTTACTGTTGCATAGTCATTGATTCTCACTCTAGCACCGATGACATTCATTGCCCCAGAGGACTTCCACACTAGGACTTTATGGAACTCTCTTTATGGAACCAAAGCCAAAATGCCAAGGTGTTTCCACAGTGGTGATCTGCTGAGGCCCTTGACTGACACGGCAGTGGAGGAAAGTCTATTTAAAGCACACAAAGGCCCACAGAGCACTCCCCCCTCACCAAACCCAAGCCCTTTCCCCTCACCCCATCTCTTTAACATGGAGTCCACCTTGTCAAGTCACAAGCGGGACCCGTAATTTGGCCTAATAATTACCAGACATCACCACAATGAAACATCAGTGTCTGAACTTCTTTGGGCCCAACTGAATTTTAATACATTTGGAAAAGGTTGGCCGGAGGCATGGAGGGGGGTTGGTGAGGGACTCACATGTGGAAGCACTTTAGGAAGTGATAAATGATTTGAAATCCATTGCGTCCCCCCAAAATGGAAATTAGGGCGAACAGGTGTTAAATGGTAACCACTGGTGCATTTTTAATAGGGGTGTGTGTGTGGGGTGGGGGGGTTTGGGGGGGGTGGGGTGTTGGACCTCATTGTTTGGGACCAGATGTGGCAGGGCATAGTTTAGGGTGCTAGTCTCTTGGGGCTAGATGTGTGGAAACTTTACGGGCCGTAACTTTAATACTAGCATCATATAAACACTCTGCCACACAGGAGGTTCTTTTCCTCTTTGCATGAACTCTGCCATATATATATACCTTATATTTACTGGAAGACCACTAGGATTTGCATATCTGCATTTCGTTGCCTTGTAGTGACTATAAAGTTGAATCTAATCTAATATCCTCGCTGAAGAGCTTAGAAAAGATAGGAAGGTTAGCATTCATAAAGCTATATGACACCCACAAAAGCTTTTAGGTTTTGAGTTCAGCCTACATGGAAGGTTATAAAGGCTTATGTCAACAAGAATCAGGTCTTATAGCATCTCCAGGAAGTGTTATGACACTGATATAAGTTTTTTATAACTGTTTATGAAACTGTAAGTTCATTACTGTTAGTTATCAGCAGTTCTCATGAAAGGCTAATGTGTGTGTCATGTAGCTTTATGAAGCCTACCCAACAGAAAAGTGTTACTGAGGTTTACATATTTTATGTAATGTAATATGGTCTTATTGGTGAACATTATTTTCGCTGCCCACTGGTGCACAGTAATCAAATATCTAAAAGTTATTTGGAAGCTTAGTTTTGACTTTGACTTTATTTCAAAATTGTAAATTAATTGTCCATAATGGATTTTGAAAGATACATAAACATTTTTGCCATCAGGTTATTATTACAGTGACCCCCCAGATTTACGCGGATCGGGATTTTTTCATTTTACCCAGAAACCTCCACTATAACTGAACTGTATTACCGCCACCAGCCCATTGGTGGCAGTAATACACTGAAAAGTTGTCAACCACCATAAAAATAGTAAGAAGAAGAAGCTGCTGCTGCGCCTGCTCCATGGCTGCGTCCGAAATCGCATACTACATACTACGTACTACATTTGAATTAGTACGTACTGCTCTACCGTTAAAATAGAACGTACTATACAGTATGAATGAGG
>JBBPDB010000146.1:21157564-21173257 GCA_037974465.1 Brachypetersius altus
TATCTATCTATCTGTCTGTCTGTCTGTCTGTCTGTCTGTCTGTCTGTCTATCTATCTATCTATCTATCTATCTATCTGTTTATCTGTCTATCTATCTATCTATCTGTCTATCTATCTATCTGTCTGTCTGTCTGTCTGTCTGTCTGTCTATTTGGCTAGCTAGCCAGTTATCTTCTTACACCAATTAACCATAGCATTAAAATCATCTACCAAAATCTCATGTCCTGTCAAGCCCAGAGTTATTCATACCCCTGCAATGGAAATACAAGCATACAAGCAATGGAAATGTACCAGAGGCATCATTGTGGAAAAAATATTTCTCAGAGTAGCTGAGGGTTAAGCGTCTTGCTCAAGGACACAATTGTGGAAAGTGGGGCTTGAACCTGCATTTTTGTGGTTCTCAGGTTCACAGGTAAGTGCCATGGACTCCTCTGAGGACCTCGAGTCCCTTAACTCCTGGAAGTCACAAGCTGGGGCCTCCATGGCATGGACTAGTTTGTCAAGTACATCCCTCAGATGTTCGATTCCGACTCAGATTGGGAACATTCAGGTCTCTGACGCTTTGTAATGTTGCTCAAGCCTTGAATGTACATGGTACCATCTCTTCCCCTGTGAGCAACGAACATATACATTGCTGTGGTCATGATGAGCAGTGGATGAGGCACTCTACACCAACACAGGCCCAAAGGTAAAAAGCTGCAAGGCTACACTTATTGCATGTATTCCGAAACCTTTCTATCACAGCCAGCATTATGTTTTAAATTGTGCTACAGTAGCTGTGGGATGAGACCAGACAAGCAAACCTTCACCACCCCACATGCATCTGTGAGCCTTAGTTGCCCTGTCACCAGTTCACCGGTTGGATCAATATTGATAGATGCAGCAAACTAAGAGAACCCACAGCTGTCATTTATGAAGTGAAATGGTCCAAAATGACATAAAACGTATTTGATTCCATTCTCTTGGCTGTAGAACATTTCTTTCTTGTTTAAAGGTGTTGCTCTGATTATATGTGAATAGACATTGTTCCAATGCCCTGTATAACTTGCAGTTATCGTCCAATATTGCTCTTGGCTCATTTGTTGTTCATTAAAATAAATGAATGTGCTGATGGTGTAATTTAACAAACCCATGCAGTGCCTGGTAGTGAGAACCCAAACCGGGAACTAAAGAAATTCTTATTTTTTACTTCTTTTCTGCATATCTGTGTTTGTTTTTATGTATTTGTTAATTTGATTCTATGTATTGTTTTACAACCAAAAACACACTAACTGATCAGATCAATGGTTTAAACCGTTTGCTTTGGTTACTAAGACTTTTGCACAGCTCTGTGTCTCGTTCTGCTGTATGGGGAGGAGCTGTAAAAAGAACTATAGAAGCAAATAATAGTCAACAGCCTGTCTAGTCAACAGAGAACAGAAATAATAGTCAGTTGCAGCTCTGCCCGCTAGTATCTAACTGCCAAAGAGGCGGACAGGCCAGACATGTAGCGCAGGGCCTGAAGAGGAGGTCACCATGGTCCTACTCCTCCTCAGACGGAGGCCGCTGCCTCATGATGCATTACAGCACGGGATTATGGGGGACAAAGTGGGCGCTGGACGGTTTTTGGCAAGCCATTAAAACCCTGCTCCTCTGGGTCTCATTGAGAAATGATTGCCAGTGAAGTGTTTGAAGTCTTTCAAAGACCAATGTGCGTTGAGAGAGAGAGAGAGAGAGAGAGAGAGAGGAGTGACAGTGAAACTCTATCTGTCCTGCTTATGCAGTCAATTTTTCCTCGCTTTATCCCTCTAACAGCACCAGGATGTGTGTTCTCCCCTCATAGCTCCCGCCGAGGTTGCCAAACTCATTTCACCTTCCGGACCCCAGCTTGACTCTGCGCCAGAAAATCCAATGTGATAACACCACAATAAGCCTCCACTGTCCTAACAGAGTGTTATTATACAGGAGAGAGAGAGAGACAGGCATGTTTGGATTGAGAACAACAGGTAATGCTACGCTGCATTAGCATCCATTTGACTTCTGAAAGCATGTTAGCGAAGTTAGCAGAGATCTGCGCTACATTCTTTGTGCGGTTGTTGCTTTCCTTTGTCTGCACTTCTCCAGGAATGATAGGATATAATTTGGTCAAATGGTTATGATTCTAAAACTAGTCTAGAAGATCATGGGGAATGCCTTACTGGAGCCCTGCTACATAACACTAACACAGTCGTGCCATTTCATTGCGTGAAAGATGTCACGAGTCATTACAACTGCCAGCAACGTGACGCTGTCATAAAAATGGAAACTGTCCATTCATTTAACAGCATCATTGTCACGGGTGGGGCGGCTAAGCCCCAACCCGGAGCTACCTGGAAGCATGCAGGAACGGGCGGAAAAGAAGCAAAAGAAAACAGGCACTCGGGCCACTCGGATAAACTTAACAGAAACAGGAAACAGAAATGCTCATAATCAGGTGATGGACTCATAGTGAAAAACACACAAAGCAGAACATAAATACACAACATGCCTCGAACAGAAACCATCAGAAAACAATCACTTTAACTGAACCCAGGACAGGTGAAAACGTGAACCAAGACACAAACATGCACAAAACGCCAAAATAAAAGCCCCTAAAACCCAACAGAAAAGCAGTGGCCCTAATGGCCACTGACCGAACCCTGACAATCATGTCACACATTATTTGATGGCAGATTGATGGATGATTATTCCCAGCACTGTCGATGAAAATGTTTTACTGTTTGTTGCAATACATTTAGTCTATCATGCAGCAATTTAATTTGTGAAATTAGTCATTGATTAAGACCTTTTATTCACGTATGCTTTACCACTACGTAACTACGGCTGGGTTTGAGCTAGTGAACAAATATACAAGCAAAAATCCCAATGTGTGATTGCATAAACCCTGCCTCTGAAAAACAGTGTTACTTAATCAACAGTGGGGTCTTACTTTCTACAAATTGTACAAACTTTTACATTTTCACAAAAAGTCAGTTGAATGTACAGGGAAGAACTGTCATGCATCCTGTTCACAGGCTAAAGAGCTATTTTGATCAGTTTCTGAATGAGTTATATGTATTACGAATCACCAGGCTATGCCTGTTACAAACATAATACCTTATAACTCATTCAGTAGCTATTAGGAGTCTTCAAACTTCAAAAAAGGCTTCAGATGAGAATGATACTGCGCTTACATTCCTATCAGCTTTCGCAAATGACATGTTCTCATTGCTTTGGTGTCATGGACAGCGGTGACAAGTGCAGTCTCGAGCTGTACTGCAATGCTTCATATTCCAGTTCGAGAAATGTGGGTCATTTAGAGGCAATCCTTGATGATGTCTTATTGAATTACCCTCATTTATTTTCATTATGACATCAAAGAAACCCGAAGGTCACATGGTGGACATCCTCCGCTACCCAACACACGTGAAACCTGAAGAAAAAAATGTCATTGTTTGATGTCATGACAAGGTTACACAAGCAATAAGGAATCTACTTTTTAATAAAAGGTTAGAATCACATTCTTATGTTACTTTGTTACTTTGTGGACCGCAACAACCACTGAATCCGAAAGGTAAATTCTTTCAAGCATTTCTCTTACTATGAGTTTACTTTTGAATAATTTTTCATATTAATTATTGTTGACATTATGTACCCATTATTAATTTACATTATAAATTCCAAATTCAGAATTTTAACTTTACTTACTTTATTTTACTTTACTTTTTTTTTTAAATGTATTTTATGTACAATATATTTAATTGTCTGCCATGAGGTTTGACCACCACTTTTGAATTAGGCAACTCTGAATTTTAATTCCATTTAAAGCTTAAGCTGTGTTTATTCAGCACACAATTCTAGTATTGTTGCAGTTTACTGCTGTTGAATGTGTAGAACAGCCTTTTGGTAAAAGGTTTTTATATCTTATTGAAAGTATTTTCTCCAATTGCCTCAGGATACTCTGTGTGTTTCTTGCTGTTAAAGTGCTGAATCAGCAAACTCCTCCTCAAGAAACTTTGTCTGTTTCTTTTTTTCACTGTTCATCGTCCATGCGTCCCAGTTGCTAAAACACGTGGTGACTTTTGCTGAACTCAATTTAGTACGGTTTTGTTTAACAGCTGTAAGGAGAGCCGTGCTGGGGGGGTATGTTAAGTAGTGTGTGCACTAGGGTCTGGAGGGTGAACGGTGAGCAGGGGGATTCCACTGTGAAGGGACAGGTGGACGTAAGTTGATCCAGGTGCCACCCAGGCTCAGGCTGAACTTGAGACGTGTCCTCACCATCACACAGAGGTGAGGGTCAACAGCAGCTTCCAATCAGAAGCAGTAATAGGCAGGGTCTACCTCAAGGTTCCTCCTCTGAACCAATGGAATGGAGCCGGATCAGCCGGCCCCAATTAAGAGTCATAAAACATCATCAGAATTCAAAGGCCCAGTTGCCATGGTCGCCATTAGCAAGCGCGGTGGTGGTCACACCGCAAGACCAGAGTCCATATCAGTTAATCAAGAGTCGAACAGACGGACTTTGTTCTCTGTGTCTGGTCTGTGCGCTTCATCTCAGTGAACTTGACATGGTGGCCTGAATGCGAGTAGAAAATGAAGACCTAATGGCGGGACCTTGTCCTTTTTAGGGACAGCAGGCATGGAAGGTGACCATCACCGCTCTGTTTGTGTCAGTGGTATCAGCCGGGTGTGTCACTCAGGTATGTGCCATGTGTCCATTAGTTAAACACTAGAATCTGTACATGCCCATTTAAAATGCACAATGAAACGTATTTTTGATTATTTCTACTATTTCATGTGACTAGAATGCATTTGTGCAAGAAAATGTGGTGGGATTGCACTTCACACCCCGCTGCTCACAGACTTTTGGGTGGTATATAGTGTTAAAATGTAAAATTCAGTTTAAATTCCCCATTCCACCGATTTACCCGACATGGGGCGGGGCTTAGCTTATAGTGTGAGTGACAGCGTGTATAAAGTCAAGGTGTTGACGCAATGACTATCAACTCATCAAACAGCCAAGGCAAAAGATATTTACCTTCTCACAGAGTGCCAGTGAATTCCAAACAAAACTTTATAGAGAACATATAAAGCATTTTTACTGTATTTTATTTATTCGAGTGAGGTCCAGTTACAGTCTTAATTTGGGTTTAAGCACAAAAAAACATTAATTCTTCAAATAGACTGAAACTGAAACATGGCTTGTAATTTCAGTATGAATGGGCAGAGCTAAACCATTCCCTAAAACAGTCTAAAGTAACTGAAAGTAATGTATGATTCAAGCATATTCAGCGTTACAGAAGTAATATTTATTCATTTGCACACTATATTGAATGCCTTACACACTAAGGGCCTGTGTTTGGGCCCACACTGCAATTCCTCATTCCCATAATAAAGTCTAAAGAAATAAAACAAGCAATTTAAGAGTTATTAATCTTTTCATGCAGTTTACTCATAACATTGATTTGTTGATGTATTTAAACAGTCAATCATTATTTTATCATGACAGTTTTCTAACCTCTTTTTATCCCTTAGAATGAATTAGAGGACCAAATTTCAAACAGTCTGGTCTGAAATATACTGTGTCACTATATGAGTCACTATACGAGACTAAACCACTGTTGACTAAATAAGTGGATATGTGTAAATGTTCTTGTGACATAAAAATGAGATTGTAGAACTGATGCGTGGACAATATGGCCTGAGAAGTGACTGACATGCCATGAAACTTTACCAGTGTTTACATACGACGTTACATACTACCTTCTAACTAAAATCCACGATATGAGCCCCTTTAAAGGGTTTCAACTAATATGCATTAACTCATAGGCTGACTAAGCCAAGACAACTTGTTTGTGCATCATACTAACAGCTGAGCAGTTGAACAGGACTTTCTGAGGATAAATATAATGTCATGGTCTGTTTTAACTGTAATATTAATATAATAATGTAAACTGACTCTGTTGTTTATTCATAAGTGTCTCCTTTCTAGGGCAGGCTTATTGCTTATTTTTAAAATCCAGTAATTAATGCAGCCTTAAATTTGTGTTTCTGTTGTCTAATGCCTCAGGAAAGGATTAGGAGCACTTACTATTGTAGAGGGAAGCCCTCCTCCTCTCACCACACACACAAGCACACACACACACACACACACACACACACATGCCTTCCTAAACAGATATGCAGCATGCGCAATCACACATAAACACACACATACAGCATCCATGAATACACACCTACCCCTACATACGTGGATCATCACACTCCAACATTGTAGGTGGTGGCATTGCTCCTTAAAGCTGATTGGCTCCCACCATAAAACAGAAAAAGAAGAAAACTAAGGTGTAAAGTGACCATTCTGTAATACATGAACAAGTGAAGCAGCGGCCAGCAGGAACACAGAACCTGCTACAGCATTACTGTAGTTTCCAACAGAAACCTGGTCGAACTCCATCCGTTCTTCGGTAATTAAATCAGGAGCTGCTGATGGAACCGAACCTGTGTTCTCCTCACCAGCTCACACAATTCCGGCCACTTTTTTACAAGCAAAACAAATCTTGATACCTTTCACTGCTTTATTGTTTATTTGCAATAACTTTGGTAACAGAAAAATGAATGAGCACACACTGAAAATCCCAGTGCTGTACTAGCCACTACCGCTGGGGTGTACTACAGCGTGTTAAAAAATGCAGAAAATCCAAGTAATATTTTCTCTAGATATAACATATTAGCATAGTAATGACCTCAGCGTATTCATGGTACAGCTGTTCTTTTTGGAACCAAACTAATTGTTCGCATATTTGCGGAAACAGCAGATATCATCCGCATTTTTTTTTTTTTTGTTTGTTTGCTTTTGTCATGTCCGGGTCTCACTAGCACCTGAACAGAATGAGCAGAATGAGCCTCCACTGTTCAGCGCTACGACCAAACATAAACAACCCAGCACATAAACAAACCAGGACGAAGATGAGGGGGCGTGGCTGATGAGTCCCGGATGTCACAGTCACTCAGAGGAGGAGGTTTGAAAGTAGCCAATCTGAGAATGTTATTTAGTGGTAAGTGCTACAGTCAGTGAAGAAACTGATGAAGAAAATAGGCCGGATATTGCAAAAAGACAATGTTCAAACAGTACATCAAAACCAACCTTGAGCTTTTTGAAGGTTTTGAAATGACCTTCACTGACCGATGCTCATGAAATATTGATGTTATTTTTCCAGTATTTTAAAGTCAAGCCAATCGTGCATTAAAATGTGCATAAACTTTTCATGTTTAAGATGGTTCTCTGAAGAGAAGGTATTAATAAAATGCATATATTGACACAGGATGCCTAGATTGGTGCATACAATTACACACACACACACACACACACACACACGGAAACACACCTTTGAGAGGTCATCCAATGCAAGTAAATTGATGCTTAACATCATAAACAAAATATAATAATCTTACACACTCAAAGCCGGAGTGAACATGCAGAAATCTAATGGAGTGATGGCAGGTGAAAGCTGACGGAGACAAAAGTGAAGGGCATTGGTTGTAGCTACATTGTGAAATCGTTCACAAGGGAGTGACTAGCAAGAAAAACAAACACAGCAAAGATATGCTGTCAGATTTATGCAACAGATGCACTGAAGGGCTGACATGAAAGTGCAAGAAAGTGTCAAAAGGTGTTTTTGATTGTTTTGAATTTTTTCTACACTCATTATACTTGGATTACATGGATACGTCAAGCTTGAACGTATTTTAATTTTTGAATATGTCTCAGACAAAGAGTCCCAGTGTGGAGTGAATCCTCTTCCACCTCAGCAGACCCTGCTGGCCTGAGGCTGCACCTGTGGTTGACAACCCAAAATGGGACCAGATGAAACCTGCCCATCAGCCTGAGGCCCTCAACACCTGTACTACAACACACAACGAGGCACAAGGGCATTCATAACACACACACACATACACACAGTTTAAGGCATTTCAGTGCCAAGTGTATGTGTTAAAGTGTGTGTTTGATTTTGGATATTTTAAGGACGTCCAAAAACCAGATTAAAAACGAAAAAAACAACAAAACAAAAAGAAAAATTCATTTTTTCAGGAGATTAAGACTTTAAGACTGGGATTAAGATTAGGGTGAGGATTTCTTTTATAATTTTTTTTTTTTGGCACATATGAACTGTTGCATGAAAACCATAACATTGAAAAGTAAATAAATTATAATATATGCCGTTACAATCAAGTCTTAGGATCTGAGTGACTGAGAGACTACTGGGTCAGAGCATCCCCCAAATGGAAAGTATTGTGGGGTGTGACTCCCTAACAGTTTCCTGATACGCTGAGGTTAGTTCATCTGGTGTGATCTCACAGAAGAGCTACTGTGACACAAACTGCTGAAAATTAGAGGTTGAGCTCCGAAGCACACTTGAACATGAGAGCTATGAAGCAGTGGAAGAAGATGGCTTGGTCTGATCAATCACATTTTCTCTTTACATAGTGTGGTTGCCTGGGTGCATGGGAGTGGCTTTACCGGAGTTAATATTTCACCAGGATGCTTTATGGGTGCAGGCAAGCTGGTGGAGGCAGTGTGATGCTCAGGGTAATGTTCTGCTGGGAAACGTTCAGACCTGGCATTCATGTGGATGTTACTTTGATTCAAGCCATTTCCTAAACATTGTTGCAGATTAAGCACACCTCTTAATGACAGGTCAGCGCCTTCAGGTCCTGACACTGTATGAAAACACACATGTCTGTGTGTGAGCACTGTGAAGTGATAGCAACAAAAAGCCCAAATTAAATGTATAAAGCTTTTAAGGGGTATAAAAACAAATGTGGTTTTATTGGAGTTCCTCTCCACAGGTAGAGACATGTCTGTGAATGACTGTGAAGTTAAGGGTGGTTTGTCACTAACTGCTGGGCCTAGTGCTGCCTCTAGTTCCTACATCCTCCCACCAGAGAATGCACAGAGACCACAGTGTAACTCGGATATTGGGGTGACATTTGTAGCATTCCGTCCATGACTGCCGGCCATGTTTTTGATGTCTTTCAATAATTTTTGTTACATACACAGTTCCTTCCTCAGGAAATGCCAAGGCATGTCTTCTCTCAAGTGTTTGTGTGTGTGTGTGTGTGTGTGTGTGTGTACTGTTCAAAAGTTTGAAATTGCTTCAGACAATTGATTCCCTGCACAGTCCTCAAATAATCTGCAGGAAGGAATTTTGCTGTCCAGGACCACGAGTCAAGGTACTGAGAATAACTGAGAGAGCTGCATAACTTCATCAAAATTATTAGAAACAGCTCTTTACTGTAGATTTAGAATTAATAACTCAGTACTGGGACCTGAAGTACTGAGTATGAGTAAAGTATAAAATAACTTTTTGAATCTATGATGTGTAACAGTGCTATGAAAAAGTTAAATTACTCTATTACACTTTCAGGCAATCTTAGCATTTTTAATTGGTATTTTGCACCATTTTTATTGTTCCACTCATGAAATGAACACCAGTGTCAAAGGCCATGTGCATTTTCAATTGGTTTCAAGAGGTTTTTGAATTAAAATATTTTTAAATTCAATTTTAAGTTCAAGTACTACTGCATAAAATTGCAACAGGGTGTGAAGAAGTTAACTATTTAAAAGACAATTTGGCGAAAAAAAATCACGCATATTTTAAACACGTGGTCAGTGTTTAATCAACTGTAGCCTAAATTTGTTTGGAAGCCAAATTTGGCTTCTTTTAGTTGATAACAGGAGCTACTCGGCTAAAGTAGCTTGAAAACACTAGAAGCCAGAAGTCGGCATCCAGCTGTTCAGTACGGGGATGCAGAGGTGCCACTTGTAGTTTATGGTACAAAATGAACAAAACACCAAGACGGGTATTCACAAAGTAGTCAGGTCCTGCTCATGGACCCAATGCTTCTGTATTTATGATGTTCACTGCCACAAAAACTGATTCCACATCAGCGTTCCAAACCTGAAGTGTTTATGAAAACATTGTTGTCTAAAAACGACTGCATTCGGCAACACGGTTTTGTCCATTTGCGTAGAAAACAGCAAGTCCTGAGGTGACCCAGGTGCGCACCACCTTGTTGACCTTGTTGTCTGATCAGGCGGAAAGTTTTAGAGATTATTTACAAGAACGATGTGGATGACTCTTGGCAGTGTTAGCTGTGGTAGCTGCTAAAGTGAAGATGCATAATTTGGGCTCCAGCCATGTCTTGGTTGATCGACTGCATCTGGACCAAATGGAAAATTAGATTTTTCACCAAACTCCAACTTTAATAACTGTATTTAAGGTAAATTAACCTAAATGATGTTCAAACTGGGTTTAATGGCTGGTTTCATGGTTTAGTGCCATCTATTCAAACAATTACTCTTGCTTGCGTATTCCTTGATGACTTGTTTCTCCAGCAGGCCGCTTTAGAGGATGCTTTGTTGGTCTTTGTGGTCGTTACTCAAGTGAGAATCACTGATGAGTTTGGACACTTGATGCCATTTCTACGAGGCTGATGGTGTCCCCAGTTGCAAACGGAGGTACATTATTCTGTCTTATTTTTGCTGCTGTGGAAGTGCTTCATGGAGCATATGACTGCGCTTTTAGAATAAACGTCCACACAAGAATATATAAATCACTCTAGTCTTCGGTTGCCTGTTTGCCGTGGACTCGGGCCAAAGCTGGAGAACCTGCATGTATTTTCCCTCTTCCTTTCAAAGCACCTTAGCGCTGTCATAAGCTATTTTCTGCTTCAGCGCAAATCCTAATTGATCGCCCTCAATCTCACCTTTACTTTGCAATGGGGAGATGATATCATTTGATACTGATATTTCTCTCTGTCTTGCACTGGTTTAGCACTGTTTTCCTACTCTGGAGTAACAGAGCGTCTAGACAAAGGCGTGTGTACACAAGAGCGCGCTCAGGATAAATGTTTAGACAGTCATTATTGTAATTTAAAAAATGTTAAGGTTGACTTGCTTCAGAGCACCGTGAGTGTGAAGCCCTCGCCTCCAGCACACACTGCATTTCTCTCTCCCTCTCTCTCTCTCTCTCTCTCTCTCTCTCCCGCTCTCTCTCTCTCTCTCTCGTTCGGATTTATTGCTGCCTGTCATACCAGCCATGTTAACAGGCAATGCTCTAATTAGATAAATAAAGATATGCTCTTGTTGTCAATCACCCACCAAGTTAAAGCCTCGTCCGTGGCTTTGTTGAGACTGTGGCATTGTTGCTTAAAGAGCATTGACAAGCTGGCAGCTCTGTGTTGACTGACTCCGACTGTTGTTTAGGCAATATGTTACAGAATGCTGCCAAATAGTGAGTACGGCGGTCTCCTAAATCAGATGCTTTCAGTAAATATTTTCAGTGTAAATACATAGTGGTTTGAACGTTACTGCCAGCTGGTGCCTCCTTAATAAAATAAAAGATTTTCATCACATCAGCTTTCTGAGTCATATCACATGCGCTTTACTATAAACCTGAGCTGGTATCTCTGCTCTGGTATGCTGGTGTGCAGTTAGCCTGAGTGAGTCGTCCTCTAGCCCTTCATCTGCAATCAGCTTCACACAGAAATGTCCTCGTCTGGGAAGTTCCTTGTCAGACAAACTCTCAGCTTTGCAGTGCCGTGTTTAAAAACCCCCTAAATGCATACTACAGTGCCACTAAGTAACTAACAGTAAATGGTTTACCTGCAGAACATTACCAGTAACAGTAAGGTTCACCATCGACGTGCTCAGAGACCTGTTATTCGATTAACAACAGACAGTTTTCTATTCAGTTTTTGTGATGTCGCAAACTATTCCCTCGATTGCATGCAGTCTATTACTGCTTCGCCTTTTCATGCTCAGAAACACAATAAGGAGTGTTTTGAACAAAGCCTAATACAGGACAACCAGTCAGAAAAAAAGATCGTTCACATTTCATAAAAGAACAGCATCAGCGTTCGTAATTCTGAGGGTGATTCTGAGGGATAACAGTGTAAGAAGAATGCAAGAAAAAAACGACGGTATGAGCCCTTTAAATAGCAGAAGAATGAAGCAGGTTTTTCCAATAAAGTGGCCAGTGAGGGTGCGCTGCTACAAATGAAGAGTTAGCCAAAACAGCTGGACTCCAACTGCATGTCACATTAAAGTAGTGTATTATTTCAGATGGAGCATATTGGACAAATCTGTGTGAGTAAAAACAATAGCTAATTGACCTTGGTCCAGTTTTAGCCACTTCATAATAGCTTGGCCAGATGTTTATAAAAATTGCCTGCAAGTCAACACCTGGGAGAGCAGGTGACTTATTCAACTCTAAGCAACCATGGATTGTTGAGAGAGAGTCATAGAGAAATAGAGAGAGAGAGAGAGAGAGAGAGAGAGTTAGCCCTGGAGGGCTGGAAGTCCCGTAAAGCACTTAGCTCTGCATTTGTTCTGCTTCTCATGTCACTGTTTTCTTTATTTTCTCCAGTGGACAAGGGAGAGAGAACAGGCTGAATCAGGCCACTTAGTCCAAGAGGTCAAAAAAATGAGACTAATTAAGCTTCAGGGAGAAGAGTGCAGGCACCCCAGCCGTGTGACATCAACTGTGTTATCAGCTGATGGATGCTTCTTCACACACACACACACACACACACACACACACACACACACGTGCCCAAAACATGCACCCAGAGGTCGTAAGAAAGGTGGGATGGAGCAGCTGGAATGGCTGTAGTGGATGAAAGCTGGTCAGGGGCAGTGTCTGTTGAATGGATCGGGCTGATCAGAAAAGCACACCGCTCAGGAAGTTGTCCCCAGCCCTAACGAGAGCAGAATTATTGAGTAACAGGAAATTAAAAAATTCCTGCAATGCCGATCCACCACTCCAAGCCATAGCACTGCTCCTGGGCCTGCCCCCTTCTTGAACCTCAGCCACAACGTAACAGCTCTTTTTTTTTCTTCCTTTTTGGCATTTTCAGTTGCCTTTTTTTTAACATCTTGCTTTACCACTGATATGAGATCCACTATAACTCACTCCGAGGCTAAGACTGGTTGCTCCTACTGCTCTATTTTGGTGCACAACCAAGACGGCTTGTTTGATTTGCAAACAGAAAAGGCGCTGACATTAATTGCAACAGAATTCTATGTTGAGGTAACAAAGTCCAGATTTGCTGACTCTGCTCTTTGTAGTTTAGAAAAGTTTCAAAAAAATGTTTTGAAAGATTGAACTTTCAAAAACAACCTACAGTTACAATCTACAAAGGCCATGTGTTGAAACAAAGCTGCAAAAATGCTCGTTTGAATTCTCTGTATTTGTGATGTCATAAAAACTCATTTTAGCCCAGGCTATTTTTTAGTATTAACAAAAACACCATTGGAGAAATGTGTATACAAATATCATGAATGGACTTTGGGAGAAAACAAACAAACAAACGATTATATAAACGCTGAATATGGCTCCTTTTGTTATGTAATTCAAACATGCACATGTCGTAGACCACAAGCCTCCAGTCTACAAGATCCTGCCAAATAAGTCTATCATGCATGTTTACATGTCATGCAGGCTAAATTAAATTAGCACTGCATTAGTCTTCCAATTCATTTTGGAGCATCTTTTCATAAACCTTTGACATCAGCGTTTGGATCAGGGAAGCGTTTGCTGAGCGTTTTCGATCTGCTTCACTGCCATCTTACGCACGACACAGTCCACATTCTCAGTCAGGACGAGTTTAGAGTAAGTGTGCATTGTTTGGGCTGTTGCTATGGTCACAGTCAGGAAAAACATCCACATACAACCTCAGCCCTAAAGCTCAGCTTGAGCAAAGCTGTTCCTGCTGTCCCGCTCTGTGCACACGGGCCATTTGGCTGTAATTGTGTAAAGCGCTCTAATGCAGGATTAATGACTGGACACAGAAGTTGTGAAAACATCTATTTGTCATACATGTCATGGCTAGTAATAGAGAGGGACCAGAAAGCCACCAACAGGCATGTAAAACATTAGCAAAGGGAGAAGCCCAGGTATATTATTATTCCGTTTCAGCACCATGTGCAAATGGTTAACAGGCGAGGCTGGTAGCTGGCTGCTAATGCGAGATTTTATAGGCCTTTGCACAAATGCCAAAGGTCATTTGGTGGTCAGAAAAGCGACAGGTATTAGCGAAAACAGGGCTTGGAATTGTTGAAAAAGCCAGGTGAAGCGTACTTCGCTGAGTGTATTTATGGTTGCGCAGGTCCAGCGTAGACAGCGTGGAAAAGGCTGTGAAAACCCACCCAGGAAATTAGATACGACACTATTACACACTTCGTCAGGACCGCTGGCCCTGATTGGGTCCCGCGTCCACCCCTCTCCCCCCACCCCACCCCATCCTGCTCTGTCTCTGCTTGCCATCAGCTATAAATATGACATCACTCAAGCGCACGGAGTGAAGTCTAGGTCCCCAGGCAGTCGTAACTATGACATAACCTGTTTTAGGCGAAGAGCAGGTTGTTGCATCCCACTATCTCATTTCAGTTCTTCCAAAAGTGAATGACTCTTTGAAGCCGGGGTCTCTTTGAAGCAGGGGTCTGAAAGGCCTAAAGAAGTTTGGTGTTTCTCTGTTCTAACGTAGCTAATTCACTGACAAGTTAAATCAGGGATATCACCAAAAAGTGCAAAGATGCCATCTTAAAACAGTACTCTGGACAAAATGAAATATATTCTTGGAGGGTCTTACATAGAAGAACTGTCTGCAGTTTCTTTCATTGGATGGTTCTTAGAAGAACTATTTTGGTGAATGAGAATGTGAGTGTGACGACCCTACAGTTGAAAGGGTCTCCATACAAGCTTCTTAGAAGGACCCTTAAACTAAAGAACCTTTTACAGGTTTCTCATTAAAAAAATTATGGTTGAGGCTAAACACGTATCTAACAAGTAATAAAAGCTTTTGGACGCTAGTTAGCATTGTGTAACCTGCAAACCTAAATCATTACATATTTTCTTCAAACCACATTGTTTTCTGTAACATGAAATAGACTCATCCTTCAAATTACAATATTTTGTTTTGTATTTTGCTTTCTTTCTTTTTATCGTTTTAATATTTCACACACAGGGAATTTCACATGTGATAATGATAAAGAGTGCGCTATTCTTATCTGAATAAGGAAATGATAATAAATATTAGAATTATATTAATATAATATAATATACATTTTTTTTCAAGATATATATATTTTTTGCGGTATCACAGATACAAATGTAGCAGTTACTGCACAGAGCAGCAAAAGAATAATAACTACAATAAACCTGTTGTTGAAGGGGTTAATGACATCCAGGTTTTGGCGGCAAAACGTGGAATGTTTCACCCACAAACACACACACACACACACACACACCCACACACACGCACATACACACACACACACACACACACACACACACGCACACACACATGCACACACACACGCACACACACACACATACACACACATATACACACGCACACACACACACACACCCACACCCGCACACACACGCACACACACACACACGCACACACACACCCACACAAACATACACACACACACAAATACACACCCACACATGCACACAGACACACGCACATACACACCCACCCACACCCGCACACACACACACACACACACGCACATACACACCCACACACACCCCAACACACACGCACACACGCACACACCTACACACACACACAACACACACACACACAAACACACACGCACACACATACACACACACACAACAC
>JBBPDB010000146.1:21183073-21195011 GCA_037974465.1 Brachypetersius altus
CCTGTTTTCTTTTGTTTTTTGTAAATAAAAACGTATCAGCATGGATTCCTGGCTTTCTGCCCGTTCCTGCTCACTTCTAGGTAGCACACGTCCGAGAGGGGCTAGCCCTCCCGGTCGTGACACAGCCCTGCAAACATTTAGTACTTTCTAGACGAACCATGGACATTTAAAGCTTGTAAGAGACATTCCTTGTTTTAATTAATCTTAATTCAAACTTCAGTCCAGCACCTAAAGGCCAACCACTGGGAGAGCTCACTAATATGCCAGCCTAGTCACCTCGGAGGGGAAGAAATCCTCATCTGACATGTTTCCGTAGGGCATTGCAAGGATTTAATTTGTTTCCAATATAAAAATGAAGTTACTGGCACTCAAGTATCAGCCTAATTTAAATAAATTGCATTGATTAAAAATGCACTTAAAATGTACAGATATACAGACTTTTAGTTCCTTATTCAAAAGTTTGAAGTCCATGAGGGGTTCCCCTTGCTTAAAACATCTTTTGTAAATTAACACTGAAGCCTAATAATTATCACTGACATTTACTTTTGTACATAACTGTTTTGTGAATAACAGTTGCAGCCTGTATGATTTTAGTTCCACTTATTTTCACATTAATGATACAATTCAATGCAAGTTGAATTTTATAGACTAATACTTTCAGGGAATTTGTGCAAATGGGTTTGAAAATGGTCACCTATTTGCATGTGCACTTTTTTTAAAAATTGTGAATAATATTTATGGTTACATCCATATATGCTGGGAAGCTTAGTTAGTGACGCTGTTTTCAATCTTGTGAGCCTGGGTTTATTAGTAACACATGAATAATGTTCACTCTGAAAGAGCAACTCATTATGAAGTTAAGTTACTTTTTAGGCCAAGGGAAGCGTGATCAGAGCCAAAGTTCATCTGAGTCAACTATAAGCAGACTTTGTACATGGTTTGAGTGAATTTAATGGTAGATTATACTGCGTGAACAACTGCTGAAACTAGCCTCTGAGCCTGTTTGTTCTTACGCAATCCAATAGAGATGGCTGTCTGGGCTCTAAGGTATAAAAGTCAATGACTGAAAGTGTTCTAAATGAAACTGTACATTATCCTTTATATTGGCTTCGCAGATATTACTTTTAATGTGGAAAGAAGACTCTTGTTTCCATTCTTTGGAGGAGATGAGAATAGACTTGTAGACAGAATGTAAGGAAGTGATGCTGTGACCATCGGTTTCTAACATGTTGGTTTTGTTTGAGGAAAACTCTAAGCACTGGCCTTTTCACCCCTGTTATCAAGAAAGCCTCGAGCATTCTGTGATCCTACACGTATTACGATCTGTCCATTTCCATCAAGAATGCTGTCCGTCCTCGTCTTGGAATCTCAGTCAAAGTGAATACTAATTGATTACTGGTCGTAGTATTTACATTTTTATGGCAATATGAAAACAATTGTTTTGAAGGGTGGTGTGTGAGGGAGTCAAAAAGACTTCAAAAGAAGAGGAATGAGGAATGCCAAATGCTTAAGGAGCGTTTGATCTTTAAAAGCCCTGAATCAGATATGTTCACCTTGGATAACAATCTCTATTGTGCCTGCTATGCTTTGCTTCAGGCCAGAGTCACTTAATGGCTAATTTCAGGAGTTATACAAGAGCAAACACAACTCCGCTTCCTCTGGTTAGGCCACACATGCCGTCACATATATCTGCCAAAATGAAAATGGTGGCAAACCTGAATCTATCAAAAGTCTTCTTACCCTATACTGTACCTTAATTCACACTATGCTAAGCTATGCTAAGTATTATCAATATTTTTGCTTTCCCTCCAGATGCAGTAATGCTCTGACATCCGTAGATGTGGATACGAATTTGATTAAATTACTTGCACAGCCAGTGCATTATAAAATACCCCTGTGGGCGTACCTGAATTAAAATATAAAGAAGAATGAAAATATTTTAATTACCTTGAAATGAGTGGCAAGGAGCAGAGTCAGTCATGAATCACTGATTATGGTTTCATACAATTGTAGACTTATCATTGCTGAAAAATGAAATTAATGTATTGTCTACCTGTGTTGGGGGAGAAATCATTTGAATTTTGATTAAGATGGAAATTTGTCTGTTCTGCTCAGTCTGTAAAATTGGTGCTGAGATAGAATAGTGCATTACAAAAGGTGACTATATAGCTGTACCTAAAAAAAAGCACTAAAAATTGTGCTAAAAAAGTTTAAGTTTAAATTTTTTGGGACTGTTTCAAAGCATCCCAACTTGATTAGCTTCACTCTGTGGGAAAGCAGCCTGAAATAGGAATGGATGTGTATCATTTAGCGTGTTCATATCCCATGCCTTTGGGCTGTGGGAGGGAACCGGAGTGCCCAGTGGAAATAATTAAAATGTGTTTTCTTGTTATCAAGTTTTTTTTTTTTACTTTTATCCAATTCTCCTCTTCTTCAAAATGTGATCATTGCCTGACTTCTATAGTTGTGCAGTGCTACCAACCTGGGAAGGTGAAGACTAGCACTAGCACAAAGCGTCAACAACTTTTCCATCACAACAGTGAAACATCACTGATCAGCTCAACACCTTTAAAGGAGAACACCAGAGGCCATTTCTGTCCCATCAGTTAGCGAAGGCCTGTGTTGGCTTGCACTGCACTGAGGGATTGAAGAAGATCCTACCAAACCAGAATGAGGCCAGTTATGATCGTTTGCACATCCAAACACAGATGCCACTTGCAATCTACTCACAACAGGGCCATCACTTTGGAGTGGATGGTTGCACCACTCAGAAGGACAAATGTTATGACGATCTTGTGACTGTGGATTATATCACTCTCTCAGGTATCACTGCTCAGGAATCTCAGAGATCCTCCCTGTTACCATCTTTTACTCAGGAGAAAGGAAAATCTGCTATGATGTACTTTTATTTTTATTATTTTTTATTTTTTAGTGGTCATTAATACCTCCATATACTTCATATTATTGTTGTTACTATTATTCTCTATATTGGAAAACATATATAGTGCTAATAAGAAAAACCTTCACAAGGAACTGTTGATACGCACTGTTTGTCCGTGGAGAGAAAAGTGGTGAGTCGGTGGTAATGTATATCTCTCACCCCTTTCTTCCTCTCTCTCCCTCAGAGCCCGCAGGCCTGCACTCTTAGGTCCTCAATTGGCAGGATGTTTGACACATATGTAGATACTTACATTGCGGAACTGAGATTTTCCCAAGATCTGTGTGGTGTATGAGTTTCTTTTCGTCCATATCACCACTGGCTCACTCTGGCCTGTATGCACCATTAAGATCTTTCTCTGAGGGTGACCACACTCAAGCTGCGATTGCAATCCACCTCAAACTCCATGATTATTGACACAATGTCAGTTAAGTACCAATGTTACGTTTGTTTTGGGGTAAATGTCCACCTTCTCCGCTGACCTGGGGTGGGTGGGGGGGGGGGGGGGGGGTTGGTCTGCCTTTTCCCCAGAGCCAATCAGCTGCTTTAAAAACAACAATTGACTTTATATTTATAAAATAACTTACAGTTGCAGCATCCAGGCATGCTTTAGTACAATCACTTTTCTTTCTCCTCACAACGATTTCAGCAGACACTGTGGTCATATTCAGTATTTCCACCTTCAGCAAAGAAGAGAAATCCGCTCCCTCTAGAGGGAAAACAAAGCTACAATTTCTCCAAAAGACAACATGGCAAAAGTGTACTACTGTTCACATCAATCAGGAAAGAAACATTCATTTATGAGGTTAGATCAATTGCAAACCAACCTGAACACAAAATGTCAGCAAAACATTTCCTCATCACTAATTCTGACACAAACGTTCAGCACTATATATTGATTCTATAGATAGATTCGCATGTGGCCTATAAACAAATCCGAGACCACTTCGGTTTTAACCTTTAACACACTGCTGTTGACCTCGTTTTGTGCGCTGTGGTCATCCACACAGTAGCACCACTGTTCCGTACTCGCGGCTATATTTTCTCCCAAAGTTAAAACGATGTAGTAAAGAATAAGTTCTACCTTAGAGAACCATGGATGGGGATGGGCATGAAAGCGATATCGTTTTCTATATTCAGCACCTTTCCAGTGTTAGTCCGCTGTGTCTTAATGAACCGCAGTGCAATAGCTCTGATCCCTGTTATCACAAAGACCCTCTGCAGTAATTACCATTCGCCTCCTTATTATACACCCTTAGCCATGAGGTGCTGGCACTGAAGGAAGAAAGACTTCCCTCAAGACAATTTTACTCCTCCATTCCACCTCCACACTGGCTACTAGGTAAAAAGTATGTTAAAGATTGGGAGAAGATCACATTTGTTGATTTTTATCAAATGTAGTAAAGTCAAGGTAGTGCATTTGCTAAAATTATGACATACTCATTTCATTTTATTTATTATACATATGAGAGTTCAATGGTATACAGTCGTTTGAGACCGTTTGGAATACAGTCTGTCCACCACAAATATGCCTTAGTCTACCAAAACATCTGTTCTTCCAGTCTGCATGCATTATTATGCTGGAAAACATGTGAAGATATGATATGAATTGGGAGTAGATTGTTAGTGCAGTTAGAAATTCTCAGGATCCGTACAAAATCGTACGTTGAATGTTTTAACATGTACATGTGCTTGGGTTGAATGCAGCTACAATAAAATGGTATTAAATAATGTTATGATGTCCATCCACTGATATTACGTTTTGAGTGGGCAAGTATGTTCCGAAGTTCTCTTTGGAATAGTTTCATAGAAGAAGCACTTTGGGTTCTGCTTCGAGTGGACGATAAGATGGTGAGTTAAGAAACACACGTGAAATATTTTATAATGTAAATAAAGGTAGAAATCTTTGTTTTTAATAGCACAAGCTGCCTTTTGTAGTTTTCGGTTTGTTGAACTATACTGTACCCATTGTAAATTCCAAAAACAGCAATAGTGCCACAAAAAATGGCGACTGTAAAAGTGCCTCAGGTGAGCCCTGAGGGATGTAGAACGAGGGGTGAGGAACGGTGTGAAGGATGGTGTGAGTTTACTCGTTCACTCCTCCGGCTCCTGGCCTCAGCAGTGGCTAGCGGTGGTGGTGATGGTGAGGATTTGGCCTATTAGCTGAATGTGCTTTAATGAGCCAAAGAGTCGACTCTTGCTTCACTTTAATGAGCTAAGTGCAAGCCTGTGGCTCTCGGATCGCCGTGGCGCTTTGTGGACGCCTAATGACACATAATCCCTGCAGAGTTGGTGTCGCTAAGACAATCGTCTTTCGCCCTGTGTGGTGAAATATCCAAGCAACACCTTTTCTCACCCGCGGTCGCCTTTACGCAAGTGTTCATGATCTGCTTAAAGAAAAAAAGCCCTGACCAAAGTGAGTGTGGACAATGCCTAATGAGATTGTGTCTTTGTATTTGTAACCCAGAACACAGAAGGGAACACGTTCCATGTTTGAATATTGGCAAGCGAGACTGGATTTTTTTTAATGCTTGATTTTAAGTAATATATTACTCTGTAACCCAAATGTCTGCCATACCAAATCTTTGGCGGAGATTTTGCTCTGATTTGTGTAACTGATTATATCTCATTTACTAGCCTGATGTCTGGGTTTCAGTGAGGGACTTTTGGGGAGTTTCACAGTTAAATTCAAGTTTAGGGTACAGATGTTGATTAATAACTCTGATTATATATATATATATATTATTCTATAATTTTTTCCATTTCGTGAACAGTAATCAAAGTCAGCATCCACAGGCTGGAACTATTTCAAACTCACTCCGGTATTATAAGAATTATGCAAAAAAAAACTCTTGTTTACATTTAATATTCTATAATATTCCTAAGAGCCAAAGGTAAAGACCCAGATCTGTAAATGTGGATTGGACAGCATGTGAAATCCGGCCTCGTTTTAACATCTCAGTCCAGAGTGGACTTTGGCAGCCGATTTTCCACTCTGGAGGCATTGCCACAGCAGTCTTGGCACTGGAGCATGCTGGGATATTTCACAGAGGAAATGCACACTGGGAGAGATTGCAGTTCTTAACACCTCATTAGAGAAGACAGGTTTTCGCTCCTTATGGACACGTTTCTTTATTTACATCCAGAACCATTGCATGATCGTACATCTGTAGTGAAGGTAGTGCCACAGCATTGTGTTGCTGCCGTTGCAACATGTGACACCTTCAGTCAGTTCCTTCCTGTTAATTTAACTGACATCAAATCATGCACTCAGCGGAAAGCCTCATAATGAAGAGGGGCATGAGCGCTTATCCCTGCAGCTTTAAATAAATAATCAGATGTGTATTACATGAATGGAGGCTCTTATGTAGCAATAGGTGCTCAAAAGTTAGCTTAATTGCTTTAGACATGAACGCAGATCCAGGGTTAGTCCACATCACAAAATAACCAAGTCACTATAGTCGAATCCAAATGCCCTCATGCTAACTCTGATATGCACCCACACCAACCAAAACAGGATTATTCACACTGGGCGAGCACACAAGCATGCACACACACGCATATGGCCTTGTACTGTACACTGGACAAGAAATAAAATCACTGTGTTTAGCACAGAAATATACTGGAGCGGTCTGAGTGCTGCACACTTTTCATGTTAAGTCACACCACTCAAACCAAGTCAAAGAAAATACGGACTGTAATACGTACTTAGATAGATCATAAACATTCCCACCCACTTCTCTCTTTCTCTCTCTCTCTCTCTCTCTCTCTTGCTCGCGCTCTCTCTGTCTCTCGCTCGCTCGCTCTCTCTCTCTCTGACGCAGATCCAGATGTGCTGTGGTTGGCTAACTCTGTCCTGCCAACTAACATGTACGCTGCCAAAGAGAAATGGTGCAGATGTAAGAGAGAGAGAGAGAGAGAGAGAGAGAGAGAGAGAAAGAGAGAGGTTGTGTCTCTCACGCACTTTGTTGCCAGCCTATCCAACGGCAAAAAGTAAGTACTGAATAGGAAGACGGCATGGTTCTGAATTGGCTGAGGGTTTCTCACTCTTGTCTGAAGCAGTAAAGCACCTTTGTGATCCTGAGATAGCAGGTGGAGCATTCAGAGAGAAACAAATAGACACACATGTCATGCAGGCAGTCAGGGAAGTGTATAAAGAATATCTCACAGGCTCTGGGGCACCTGGAGCGAGTCCAGAATGAAAGAAAGTGGGTCTGTTTAGTGTGAAGGGTAAAGAACGTCTGCACTAAAGTGTGTTCCTCATCTAAAGATTTCCTTTTCTTGTTTTTAGAGCTGTTTCCACAAATAGGCTCATCACACCATACGGCATGTTATTTCGTTTTTACACTGAATAAATGCAAACTCACTAAACTTAATCCCGATTCGAATGTAATGTCATTGATTTCCATGACATACGGTCAGAAAGCTAATAGCTTACCTAAATAATGCGAACAATGCTTTATTTGCAATTTTGATTTAATACATTGAACTTTTAATTGCATTACGTTAGATGACTTAAAATACTTACTCGTATTCAGATTAGACTGTGTGAAGGATTCATCTTTATACATGCATATGTAAGGTAATCAAAAAGGTTAATCGATTATGTTAATGTAACGCACCCGTATATGTAAATAAAACCATTCAAAAATGATCACAAATTAAAGATGGCATAGAGCATTTATTCATACTGAGCTTATATATTCACTGGAAACATGTACATGCAGCATTTAGACACCAGTGTGGGACACAGAAGTGTCATTCAGGTTAGTGAAGAGATGGTATCCTAATGCGCGCTGCGGGCTGAGTTATGGGGCAGAAAAGGAGGTCCGCTAGTCTTCTTGAGTGGTGATGAATGGGGCACCCCTCGCTGAGTGAGCTGTAACTTTCAGCAGTGCCCCACAGGTGCGGATGATCTTTCATCCGTTCGTCTTCCCTCCTTCCCTCCTTAACACTCCTCTCCTATCTCTCCCTCCATCTTGGTCGAGTGTGCCGCCCCAGGTTCAGCTTAACTCCTGCTCCAACAGACGAAAGACCCCTTCCAACTTGCCCCCACCTTCCCTCGGGCCCTTTTCCACCTCATCACACACCTCCTACAACAGGGGAAATTAGGGCCACTTTAGCAGATCTTACAGTACCACTAAACGCCGCCCTAGATCACAAACTGATTGCTGGGTTTGACTCATCTCTCACAGATACACACAACCCTACACACACACACACACACACACACACACACACACATACACACATACACACATACACAGTCCCCGTGCTTATCGTTGCCAGCAGTCAAAACCTTTCGATCAGGATAGTGTGCCTAGAGAACATTTTAACTCACTTACTGTAGCGCTAGCTAGCCCTTTTCAAAAGATAACATCAGCTGAGGGAGGTTCTATGTCAGGAACAAGGGCTTTCGACTTTTTTGTGTCTTTTAAGAGGGGTTCACACAATTGGTCAGTTGATGCCATTAATTGCTCTGTTAGCCCCCTTCACCTCTGTTTAGGCAAATTTTGTTTGAGGTACCACATACCCGAAGGACTGGTTGTCCTTTCCTCTTTTAACTTAGCAATGGGGGCCCCTGTTATCTGAACAGAAAGCCAAATGGCTTAAAAAATGTGCCAAATATTCATGTGACAAGAGCTGTAATGGGGACCAGTCCTTTCAGCGTCGCCATGCTGGGGGTTTGACAGTGGAATCGTTGCTGCAGGAGAGCGCAAAACTCAATTTTCATTTGGTCCAATCTAAAAGACGTTATTACTTCATTTAATTGGCAGCCAGCGGGGTCCATCAACCTTTGGGTAAAATGTCAAGGACCCTTCGGTAGGGTGAGACCCACTATTTGTCTCTCTTGTCGACTTTCTATGTTTTTTTCTTTCCTTTTCTTAGCGGAGAAACTCTTCTGTAACCCCTGAAACCCACTCTCCCTTTCTGAGCATGTTCAGTGGAGTGCAGCCGGGTGCAGGCCACTCTGCGTGTCTATAAAAACAGACCGTTTTGTTTGGCTGACGCTAGAGGCCAAGAAACGAGTCCTTGATTCTTTATTTTTCAGGGGCGCAATTGGAAAGGTTGTTAAGTGTGAAACCATGGGAGGCTGCTCTGGCGCCTGACCAAGGCTCAAACACACAATAGGGAAAACAGGGCTTCTGCAAATGTGCAAAGACATGCAACATGCTGAGGTGTAATTTGCTGGATGTGAATGTGCTCAGAATTTAATACAATATGCTTTTACCCAACTGCTTGTTGTCTGAGCTCAAATGACCTCTATTACTGTTCATTATTGAAACGTGTTCTAAGCTTAGAAAGAAACATAATGAGAGCATGAGGTTAGAGTATACTGTAACTATTTATGTGTATTTATGTAAATGATCAGTGACCTCTGATTGGATGGAGAAGATCACATGTCTGTTAGATTTGTATTGTAATGGAGGAGGGCACGGATTTATTGTTCTTGTTTGAGTGAGTGTTTGTAATATCAAAAAAAAGAAACAATTTCTGTCCCAGGAGGAGACTTTTAAACATATTTTGAAGTAGTGGAGAGACTTTTCGGCACATTCAAATGACCTTCTTACGTAAAAAGGCCAGATGCATTTAGATAGTGGAGGTGAACTGTCCTTCAGGCTGATCTTCTTCTTCTTTTTTACGAGTGCCCCGAGCCATTTCCCAATTTTAACACAATCCCCTGGTTTTCGGTTAACAGATCTTTGTCTAGCTTGAGCGATGGCAAGTAGCAAACCTTTCCAAAAGATTGATTCATGGTGTTTATGGGGTTTTGCAAACTAATCTTCAGATGTGAGTTAAAATTTTGTCTCACCTGTCTTCAGTAATTCTCCATATTAAGTAAATGGTTTTGGAGCACAGGCTTACATTTATAAAAACTCACAATCCGAGCCGTATTCATAAATGAGTGGACACTAGTCTTTTAGCGCATAGTGTAAACAAATGTTCTAATTCCACATAATAGTTCACTGTGGGTGATGCTCAGGGAGCAGCAATGGCCAGTCTCAGTGGCTTCATTATCAGTCTAATTCGTATTAGTGAAGCCTATCCTCTCGGGAATAATTATGTATCTAGTGTGTGCTCTGTTAATGAGGTTAAACTTGAGTCTGCACTTAGAATAAAGGGCCCAGCGTGGAGAAGTTGTGAAAAAAAGAGTAGCCCTGTAACACTTCCTGTTTTTGCTTCCACTCTGATATTTTTATCCTCCTTGCTTTCCTCAGGTAAGTGTTCCAAATGCGACTCGTCAATACTCGCGATTCACAATGTAACATGCATCAAAAAGCAGGGTTTTAATCGTGTTAATCATGTTTCTACATTAGCCATTGAAAACATTTATATTTTTTTATACAAATGCTCATGTCATTTTTCCTGTAATATGCATTTTGAATGTCATGTTTATTCTAAGTGCTCAAAAGTGGGCCCACGTTGTCACGACAGGGGACTCAATTTACCTTGGGACAAATGGGGACAAGGCAGGCAGGCTTCCATGCTGGTGCTCGATTTATTAAAAGTGAAAACAGAAAACTGAAAGACAAACAGAAACAGGCACAGTGGCCGAAATACTAGACATCCGAATAACTAGGCACTGGAACGAGACAGGAACGGGGAAAATAAGGCGATGGACACATGAGGATGAACTAACAGAGACAGACTTAAATACTGAACTAAATCAAAAGGGAAACACAAGACAGCTGAAAACAAAGGAGGCACGTGATACAAAAACAGAATGCCAAAATAAAAGCATCCCACAACCTGAACAGAACAGAAAAGGCAACATAAAAGCAGTGGCATTAACCGGCCACTGACCAGACCGTGACACTCACATAACATACAATAGGCCCTTTATAGGAAACAATCAGAAACATGGCATTTCCATCCAATTCTAATGTGAATCTATATTGGGAATTAAACATGCGTACTTGTTTCCTTTATAGCAAACGACAGGGAACAAACAAAGGAAACAAACAAAAACGTGTCATTTTCCATCAACCTGGAGTCTTTTATCTATTTCCTGTTTTATCTTTTTTTACTGTGAGCAGCAAATGATACGAGCAATAACTAATGAGAAAGAAACTGTGAGGCAGGAGCAACCGTAGTGAAGGTCTCTCCTATTCTGGGGCAGCTTGAGAGTTCTGGAAGAAGAACACAGACACTTAAAAGAGGAAAAGCTGCTGGGATCCACTCCTTCTGCCTCTAGTGGGAAATAACCTTCATCCGGAAAAGACTCACGCGCACACATCCTTAATGTCACGTGAACAGCCCACACGTGTCATAACAACAACAACATCAACAACAACAACAACAACAACTAACTAAACATATTAGCGGCACAAACCTTCATCACCTAGATCATTAGCTGAGGACAGCCTTCTGTCGTTTATGATTGGGGGAGAAGGTAAATAAGACTGAATGCTTCTGGAGTGTTTACCACCAGAAACACGTGTTTGGATGATGCCGTGTTTGTGTTGTAGACATCATAACCACCAGGAATCTGAATTTCTCTGCAATAAACCAGTTCACACCAAACCCAATCTTAATACCTTTGTTTATATCTCGGCCACTGACACAATTACGGTTTAAATATACAGATGATCTCAGAAATAAAGAGGTGGAGAGACACTGCCAAACGTTCTGGCAAACTTATTCGATAAACACCTCTTTATTTTCATGAACTGGGCTTTTGTCATCAGGCATTTTTTGGAACCCTCTGGTTGTGCTCAGTCACGTTTCCTTTCACACAGTCGCATCAGCGAGACACTGGATGGAGTGTCCTGGAGTAGGAATACTGCAGCCGTGATGGAGGACCACAGTAGGTCATGGAGGGCCGAAAGGTCACTTTATGATGATTCCTTTGAGGGTTGGAGGCAAACAGCAACATTTAATGATCACAAGGGGAAGCGGAATGAAAGAGCGAAGGCTGACGCAGCTGCGGCGCTCACATGGCCTTGCTGTTTTTAGGTGGCCAGGAAGGTCTTCGGCTGTTTCTAAGAATACAAATTG
>JBBPDB010000146.1:21197556-21211720 GCA_037974465.1 Brachypetersius altus
CCCTAATAAACGAGAACAGAAAAGAAAGACAAAAAGAAAAGCAGCGACCCCTAACGGCCGCTGCCCAAACCGTGACACACATTCAGTTAGTCACGCTGTGCAATAATTCCTGAGTAGTAGTGAATAATATAAAGCCCAGGTTTTATAATCCCAAAAGTTTGTGCATCAATCTGCTAATGGAAGTGTTAATTCATATAAACATAGTGCGGCATCTTCATAAGCAATGCACCAAATCATCAGGTGGTGTTGAGCGTTGTCCGCTGTGTCCTACAGTAGCTTATCTCCTTAAGTGTAGAGATCAATGGTTTAACACCACACTCCCACAGCAAAACATAACTCCAACATTTCCCAACACCCCAGCCCAAGAGAGATAGCATCATATCTGATAGACGCTCTCCTCTCATCTCCCACCGGGTTAACTCTCCACCTCTGTGACATTTTCAGCAGACCAGCTACAAGCTGATGGTAATGTTGATATCAGCACAGTCTGTGCCTCAGTGTTTAGGTGCATACGGCACTTCATTATCACAATAGCTATCAGAAAAATGTTTTCTGAGTGTTTATTTCAAATATATTTTCAGAAACCCCTGCGCCTGCGAGGAGTAACTCAGTGTCTCTACAGCTCTGAGAGGTCAAATAAATGTCAAAATAAAAGACCCATATGTGCCAATATTATATACATGATACAACATGATAAACTGCGCTTTGAAAGTTAAAGAACATCAAGCTTTTTGCGTCTTTTTAGTCAATTAAGATTTCTTTGTCAGGTTACATATTTACTGTACCACTGTTAGATCTTGCTATTTTTTCTATTGCCGAATTGAAAGTAAAAGGAGCCAAAGCCCATGCCTGGGAACAATGAAAAACATCATACCCACGTCTTGTGATCTCTCTCAGTTTTTAGGTATTGATAATAAAATTGCATATACTGATTTCCAGTCAACCAACAGGCTGGACAAAAACCAGGCCCAACACTCCCACCTCACCAACTCCTCTCTCATTAAACACACCTCTGTGTTCTCTTTCCTTTACAAAGTTCAGGAAAAAGCACTGCATTATCAGTGATGGAATGGGATTTATTAGCACAAAAAGATAATTGCTACCCTATTCGGCCATGGGGACCTGATTTACTGCCACTACTGTCTGGATTCCTTTGACCAGGCCTGTCAGGAGGCTCTTCATCTCCCCCCCTGGCGGTGGCGCTGAGAGGCACAACATTGGGTCTGGGACATTGAGGGATGACCCTCAGCATTAAAAAAACGCTTGCTCGCACTCAAAAAAAAGCACAACACAGCAGGAGTAAACTAACCTAGCTAACATCTGTTAGGGCCCATAGCAAGGAGCTGACAGGCACCTGCTGAAAATCACACAACGCTCCAAATACTCACGCCCCCGTTTCCAGCCTTTGTTTTCATAAAGCTTGCTGGACTCGAACTTGGCCTCTGTTTCTCTTACAGGAGAGAGACACGTGAGCCGAGCTGGGATGTGATGAGAATGAGAAAATAGACGTTTTGGGGCAGATTTAACAGAACCTCAAAGTCAACTTAAAGAGCCTGAATAACCTGAAGAGTGCTTTCTTTAATGTGTGGAAGAGGTTCTCACAGTTTCCCACTTGCAGTGGATCAGACATGTTTTGTGTCTAAGGGGTGTGCATCTATAGTTCTGCTCTGGAGCTACAAGGGAATGTAACCAGCTTTTAAAATGCAAAAGTGTCGCGATTATCAAGAGATCAGACCTATAAAATAGCATAATTGACCCGCACTCTGTGTGGGCTTTGCCTCTTCTCCCATTCCTTAGTGCAATGCTGGCTAACTTGTATCGCTAAACGTTCAGCTAATGCTCTAGTTGTTTAGTGACCTTGTATTAGCTGCTGTTCAAAAGGTGAGGTGACTGGCAATGTGCAAGCCTTCGCCCTCTTTCTTGGTAGCCCAGTGTCATAACTAGTGGGTGAAAATGGCCATGATTGACTTGTTGAAACTGTGGCTATATTTTATTTGTGTTTTGACTAGGGCATTAATGTGAAGTGTTTGCAAACCAAATCATATTGCCCTTTTGTTCATATCGCAGTAACTTTTAAAACTAAAAACACGTGCAATACACTACTTTTAAATTCATTATTGAATTAACTGCGATTTATTGCAGAAAAGCATGTGTTTAATCGCAATTAAAAACGTTGTGTTGCCCAGCATTAACATATATAATAGAGTATCACAAACAAAATGCATATTTTCATACAGCTGTTGCAGATTGCCGGATGTGATGGTTTAGACATAGAGTTAGCTCAGTGCTAGTTGGAGGGTTAACTATTATTAGTTAATAACGTTAGCCTCAAAGCACCAGTGCAACATTAAAGAAGAGAGTTAGGGACATGAAGCATGTCTTGGAAGTACATTTGAGTAAATAAAAACTGTGGTTTTTAATATTCCAGTCATGCACAGCTACCAAGCATAGTAGACATTTAAAGGCCACATAGCCTACAGTCAGTAATTTTGCTAAATATCCTGAATATTACACAGCTATATGCGTATCAACTCCATAAGACTCATTTGTGGACACAGCTGCACTTCTCTTCCTCCGTTAAGTCTGCTATTACCTGAGCGCAGGTGACATGTCTTTGGGGAAGGGGTGGCCACGTGCTCCAGGGTTGTTGGAGGCCAAACAGGATATGAAGAGTTGTGGCTCTGTCTGTCCAGGCTGATCCCTCGTACTGACCGGGAGGCAGAGGCAGCTTCAGCGGCCGCGAGGTCAGCGGTTCAAATCCCAGGTGTTATGCCCCGCAGCAGGACACGTCCAGTCTAAACAGTGTAAATGTTTTTCAGGAATGTAAAAATGAACCACCAGATCAAAGGGATCCAGTCAAGCACCAGAGCCTGTAACGTACTGTAATGTGTGTGAGAGAGAGACCGGCACTGCCGTTTCAGTTCAGACAGAGGAGTGTGTGTTTCAGTGTGTGGTGCTAAGGTAGAATGTCAGAATATAGTTAAAATGATAACATTTATATGAATGTATTATATAGTTCAATTCATCTTCAACATTTAGCAGCCTATAGTTATTACAACTCATTTGTGCTTAAAAGGGGAAATTAATAACCAGACTGAAGAAATTATTCTGAAGCACCAAGTATAATATTACAACAAAATCACCAGCTAGATTTTAATTCAGGACATTTGTTCAAACATTATTAGCTGGTTGTATATTTTGTCATGGATTTAACTAAAGGGTTTACTTATGGCTTATTAATGTTCATTATTATTAAGCCATAAGTATAGTTCATGATGTGGTGATGGTGACTATTTTAGAAAGTAGAAATGTTACATATGGACATTTTAATGTTGCTACATTTCTCCAAATCTAAATTTGTAACATTTTATCTTTTTAAACCAAATTGAAGCTATTTTATTTAAGGAAGAGGAAAAGGTGGCCTGCTCATTATGTTTACACAGGTATGAAGGAACACAGGCAGCAGCGAAAAGCAGCATCTCATTTTGATTCAATTTCCAGTTCTTTAATTTATTTTCTTTTTTCTCGCTAGCTGAAAGATGTCACTTCGTCAGAACATTTTATTCCTGCCGCGTATCACCGCCTCTTTAGAATAATCTCTTTGCCCGGACAGAAATCTCACTGTCGGATAATCGGAGATAAATATGCTTAATTGAGGCCAAGTGAACTTTCTCTATCTCCACCACAGTCAAGCAATCTAAAGTAAACGTGATAATTAGAAAGGCTCTGTCTTCTCTCAGAATGCTGAGTGAGGCAGGCTGCCATAAAGCAGGTACCAGCTCCACTTGGCCGCACACTGCATTTTAGTCATTTTCTGGCATTTTCTGGGTTTAGAGTGTGACAGTGGCTTCCAAAAAACAGGAGTGGGTAAAAACGTTCTCAGCTGTTGCGTATGTTCATGCAGTTAATGTATGTTCATGCAGTGAGGATGATTTATTTTGGGCCGTGAGTTAAAAGACTTTTTATGGTAGCAGCTTTTTGTTTACTGCGGTGGTGTGAGCACACCTTTTCCCTTTCGAAACACTGTCCTGTCCTCTCCCTAACAAATGGACATCGTGAACAATGTGGGAGGAAGTGCTGGACTCCGTGCCAGAGGAGATATAACAGGTCCGGGTCAGGAGGAGGTGAAAATTAGCGTTCCTTTCCCTTTTCGGAGGGGTCTGGGAGGCTAGCATCCCTGGTCAGCCTGCTGGCCCAAGCGCTGATGAGAGTGGACCGCTCACACCCTGGGGAAGCGAATGTCTAATTACCTATTGTGCCTGACAGAAGCTCCTTAATTACCAACTTCATTAGCTCGCTGGTCTTTGTTTTTCTTCAGAGGGGGCTGGTGGGATGGGGGCTGATGGGGGGGGGCAGTGGAGATAGTGTTTTAGCACCTTTTCTACTCCTTTTGAAGAGTGCTCTCTCTCTCTCTCTCTCTCTCTCTCTCTCTTTCTCTTTTTCTCCCTTCAAGAAAATGTTAAGACCTCAGTCGGGGATCTAATTAGATTCATGGTGAGAACCAGACACCCTTCTAACTAGCCTCTGGAGTCTCCTAAAAGGACAGCAAGCGACTGGACAGGAGGAAAGAGGAGCTTCACACACCACACAGTTTCCCTTGCTCACTTGCTTACGCACACACTCACTCAATTGCAGACACACACGCCCTTGTGTGAATTGGCCTGCTTTGCTCTCTCCTCACTGTAAGAGACAAAACAGCCACTATTATTTAGAAGTTATGTAGATCTGACATGTGGGGCTCACTGGTTAAGAAATGCCTTCTCGTGGCTAGAAGGGTCCTGAATGTCGTCTTAGAATTATTTGCAGCCTTGTGTGATGGTTCTTCACTTCTGTGGATAGGTTCGTTCAGACACAAACCTGGGTTTAAAGTCCCTGTCTAAAACATGTAATGTTACTGAAGAGGTGTTATAGTGTTTCCCTGAAGAACCATTAACTGTAGTTTGATAAATGAGTTGTGTGAGTGTGAGGGGACCTTAAATATGTAATATTAAATTTTTATCTTGGATTAAAAAAAATATTTTTATTTGCTCAAAGAACCATCATGCCACCATATTACCAACTAAATATATATATATATACATATATATATATATATATTTTTTAAATCTTGTTAAACACAGTGCAACATTTTGCACTCTAGGCTGTTTTTCCCCCAACCTCTTTCCAACAGCATTTCCCACTCTGTAATTGGTTCGCACTGTATTCTGTCACTTTCATTGGCTAACGATGATTCACAGGGCACTGATAGGCTGCTAGCAGCCCCTCTCTTAACAATTGGCTATATCTTCATGAGCCTGTTAGTTGTGTTCTTCTCACAGTGCTCAATGCTCAGGATGAAGCTCCATACACTATTTAAAATACAAAGTCAGAAAACGTTTAACCTGGAGGACGTACATGTTAAAGCATAGATTAGGATGAAATTATACCAATTATGTAAAAGCATGGATTAAGCTGAAATGTCCCTGATTGTCTTTCCAGACTGTTGTTCTGATGCTAACAACATTGCAAGAGGTTACAATTTTTAACCTAATGTCAATTAAAGTGTTAATTATCAGCATATGATTGAAACAAAACTTTGATATTTGGGTTTTTTGTTTTTGTTTGTCATAATATGAAAATACTAGCTGCGTTTACACTGTAGCTAAATGTCATGAGGAGTGAACCGATGGAAAAGGTTGTAAAATAATATTAACTGACCTTGAAAGTTAAGAATCTGTTTCCTTCTTATGCTAATGTTTTAGAGATACATGGTTTTGTTCCAACCATGTTGATATACTTCTGTGGACGTTGGACAGTACACTGAAACAAATTTGCAATGATTTCTCAACCAAATAAAATGAGTTAAATCAATGTAGCTCTTGCCAAATCACACTTCAGAATAGCAGTTGTGGTTTAATATTGCATAAGACTCATGACTACGCATGACTGTAAGAAACATGTTTTTTAAATCACCTAGATTTGTTTTTGGTCCTGTTTCATTGCAGTGAAACAGCTCAAATACACTTATGCTGGACTACAACTGCAGGCCGTTCCATTTTCTTCTGTCTACTGCTGTTGACTTACTTTTCTCATTTTCAGCGTACCTCACGTTGCCCTGCATGTCGTGTAAGAATAGATTGTATTTAAGTTTGATCTTAAAGGTTAAGTAAAGGTTAGCTGCAAATAAACAAATGATGTGTCTGCACCCAAGAGCACATGTGTGCCTGTGTGCCTGTGTGTGTGTGTGTGTGTGTGTGTGTGTAGAAATCACATCTAGTACTGGTCCAGATTGCAATAAAACTGAGCCATATGAAAATACAGAGTCGATATAGAAGACAGATAAGGTTTACTGCACTGTGTTTACTGTGTATTTACACTTCTTTGGAACAGCCACAAGTTTCTCTCTACCAAATGGCCTCCAGGAAAATATTGCCTATTGAGAACATGTGTAATAGGCTAATTCTATTTACGAACGTGTAAATGCTACACAGAATCTACACTCTGCACATGTTTTCACTTTATAACGGTGGAAATGACCTCAGTGGATTGCAAAGAATGTGCCCTGAGTTTGAAAGCTGACTGCAGAAATGGTGACATTACAGTGCAGCCTGGCCTGCGCTCAATGAAGCAGTGTTAGAGCCCATGCCCGGCCTGAGGAACATGCTCAAGAAGATGGCAAATAGGGGCAAAAGACAAGGGTAATCAGTATGGCAACACATGTGATATATTTAGCGAAGCCGCTGCTTATTTTATTTAGGGAACGAATTGAGGGTTTTCCGAACAGCGAGGCCCCTGAGGTATTTGATCAGGTGTACACCCCGGCCATATGGACCACATTAGGGGAAAGAATGTCAGTTGTATATGCATTTTCAATAAAATCCTTTTATTTTATGCTTGTCAGCAAATAACTCAAATGTTGCAAAAATCATTGCTAAGAAGGTAAGAAGATGCATACTGCAAAAGACGATGGCCAAACCCCTATTGACACTTGAGCTCCAAACACTCACTAACGCTTCATAGTGAATGTAATCTATTCTTGAGGTTATCCTCATTTTTTGTCCAGTAAACCAAGTCAAATCCCTCAGTCCTTCCTATGTGAGGACAAGACCAAGTAAAATATGAAGTTTTCACTTTTTTCTGATAAGTGCTCACTTCAAACTGTCTTTAAGACACATGTCCTAGAGTATATGGAGGGTCCCTGGGAGAAGGCCCAGCTGGTGCCGGAACAACTGAGGCACACATGCTGAAATAACACCCCACTCAGGCTATGTGCTTCCAACCAAGTTTCCTGCCCTATCCCTTTGACTGACTGACAGGGAGAGGGAGCTGGAGGTGGAGAAGGACTAGAATTTTCATCAAAAGACTGTTTAGGCTCAATCTAAAACCAGTTATTGTCACCATGTTATTGGACTGACTTTTAGATATCAATTCACCTTCTTCCATTCAGAGCACTAATATATGTTTGACATAAACTCTGTAGGTAATGCATAGTGCACATTTCCAAAAATATATATGAGGACGGTTTCTCTGGGTTGATCCCCTAGAAGAACCACTTTAGATTAAACAAATTTAAATTGATAGTTCTTCTGTAAATGAGATGTGAAAGTTTGAAGAACTTCAGTTTATATAAAAGAGCAAATGTTTGTTAGAATGGTCATTTTAAAAGCTTGTATTAGACTAATATGATTAGTTTTAACATTACCATTAAAACACAATGCTTAAAATTATACAAATGCTTAAAATAATTTCTATTGAATTCACTGACATAGCCAAAGTGCACAAAGAGAGCAGTGCAATGCCACATCATTCTGCCGATTAACTCCTCAAAACAGTCACATTTACATTAGGCCTTCACAATGCCTGTTAAATCCCCAAATTAATCACTTTTTAGCTTAAACACCCCTGGAAACATTCAGTTGATATTGCACTGCATAAGTGCATAAGAGCAGCTTAACACTAACTAGTGTGTATGTAAGAGATATTTTTCCACTGCACTGAAAAGTAATTTTTCCTAATTGCCGTTTGGTATTTCAGTTATACGGCAGACAGAGCTTTACTGTCGCACAATATCCCAGTAATGCCTCAATATATTTATTCTCTCCATAGTCAGCAATTTCAACATTTAAAAGTCTAATTGCATTAAATGTGTAATGTGTTTTACACCACTGGTGACCTCACTTGAACGCAAAACATTTTTTTATAGAACATAAATTAACCCCTTTCCAAATAGCGTCACCATGCGTTTTTATTGCATTTGTTGTTATGATGAACCTTATAGTCTCATGATCCCACTCGTGCAACAGCTATTGTAATTAATATACTTAGCAATAAAAACATGTCTTAGCAATAAAAAAAAAGTTTTGAGTGCTCGAATCACAAAGCATCATCCCTAAACTGTCGGAAATTACGTCTTCAAGGTTGTATGTGATAACTTGTGCAAAGGCGTTGGATGGAGTGCGCATCATGCAAAGTGAGACATAATTCAGTACTGAAATAACATTTTTTAAATTCATGTCTTTATCAAAAATGTTTGTAGAGACACTGCTCAAATCCTGGCAATGGTTCATTAAACATTTATTCCTCCAGCAGTTCCATGTAGGTGTCTAATAAACCATTACGGTAGTTAAATAAATAGTTAAAATAATAATAAATAAATAAAAATAAAAAAGATAGATGTTTAACATTCACTATTAAAATTTATGTGTGTGCGTGTGTGTATTAATCATCCGCTGATTTTTATATTCCCTCGGCACTTTAAGTAAAAAAACATTTTACAGAAGTACAGATATGTTCATGTACATTTTGTAAATGTGAGGAATCTGGGTTGCCTCATCATTTTCTTTGAAACGGCAAAAACGCTTATACTAAGTAATGTGTTGAATCTACTGCGCTGTTGAATCTAATGCGTTTTTGACTAAAGGGCAAAAAGTAACGACGACTGCGAAAGAGTTTAGAGGGTGAAAATTTGGAAACTAAAAGAAAGCTGTTGAAGAACGACCGACTGCTAAAGAGCCCTCTGCCATGCAGCAGCGAGGTCCGAGGCCAGTGTGAGCTGAAGCCAGCGAGTGTCAGCTCTGATTACTCAGTAGGTTCAGTAAACGGCGCTGCAGGCCTGATAGCCGTTCAGGTAAGTCGGGTTTGCTACAAATCATCGAGTTTTCCATTTGTCAGAATAAACCACTGTCATTTCAGGTACTGCAGCTTGTTTTTTAATCTCCATATTGGCGCGACGTTTTTTGGAGGTAGGAGGGTCAATGTATGACTTTATCCTGCACACTGAATCCCGTGAAAACTGCCATTCATATTAGCGGGATCAGCGGATGTAATTAAAGCTGGTAATTGCAGATTAGAGGTTTTGGGTCACTGGGGTTATTTGATAGGAGTCCGTTTGAAATGACGGGCAATTATTAAGCATCACTTGAAGAAAGAGAGCAGCTTTTCGCCTCTAACTCTACCTCTCTCTCTCCCAGGCCAATAGGTGTCCTCGTCGCCACCGTATTTTGAAAGCCACACCGACTCTGAACCCTGTTGTCGTGTGGGTAGGACCCTAATTATAAGTCTACCAACTTTTATTTGTATACAGTCTTTATATTACGCGGAGGTTCTTTATAAATAACCCCAAAAAGATTCCTCACACACCTCGACGAAAATTGCCCCCTGAAAATGTCTTCAGTAAATAAGGTTCCTCTGTGGCACCGTTCCAACCAACTCTTGGTGGAATCCGTATTGTCCAGAGTGTGGACGTGTTTGGTAGTGTTTGGGGTTTCACCCTCCATCGCGAAAGGTTGGCTTAGCGGGTCACGGGGGTCTCAGACCGGCGTGCTGGTTCAGAAAAGAAAATTAATTCATAGCCTATGAAGTCAAACACATCAATAGTCCCGTGATGCGGGCTGACAATGAAAAAGTCTCTATTTTTATTTTTTTTATGTTGTTGCTGTTGTTGTTGTTGTTTGTATATTGATTTTTGCATATTCCTGAAATGAAATAGGCTAAGAAGTAAAGGTGCGTGGATTTGTTTTTGGCACTGTGAATTTTACAACTATAGACACGCCCTCAAGCGTTTTACAAAATAGCTTTTGAGGAGGGTCTTTTACGTTTTTGGCCTCTTGGGAGGTGACTTCACACCAAGCAAAGCAAACCCAGGAACAAACGGGTTATTAAAATGTTCCATGTGCCTGCATTGTTTGTTCAAAATTGAAACAAAATTTCCAGCGTTCAACGTGAAACAGTACATGATTTTAAATAATCAGTGTAAAATTAATAAAGGTTAGGCAGCAGTAATGATTGCTGGTTTGGACTGGGTGGTAAAGGGGGGCATGTCTGTCCTGTCTTTTGACGCAGAAAGTGCGTCAAATTTGTTTGCAGCGGATCAAGGCTCACCGCCTCCACTGCACTTTTCTTTATCTTAATTCCAACTTGAAAAGATATAATTATCTAGTTTGAACAGGACGGCTATCAAATCCCCTTCTTTAGGCTGGCTAGGGGAACAGCTCGAGTGGATTGTGGGCTCTGAGCCGCTCCGTGTTGCTCCAGATAGGGAGTAATGAAGTTGTGGAGTCCGGAGATACAAAGGGCATTAACCTCATTAGCATGAAACCTTTTCTTCTAACTATTGTGGGACCCTTTCAGCCTTCTAATCCCTCTATTTCAAAGCTGGGTGTGTAATAAAGCTTTTAGGGGGTTTTCAAAGCTAATGGTATTCTCTGAAGATTTTTTTTTATTGCCGTTAGAGTAAAAAAAAAATACTGTGGATGTATATGTGCCATAGATAAAGAGAAAACGAAGGAAAAAACGAATAGATTTCCTTACCGCATATTTACAATGATAAAAAAAAATGCTGATGACGTGTTCTGCAGCATTCAGTACTATTCCTATAACTACAGCTTTTTTGCCTATAAAACAAGGTTCTGGTTCATGAACGTGCAAAGTCAAGCATTGCTTTATTTTCTAACTGGCTTCATTCGCGAAATCGTGGCGTGTAGGTTATATGCTACGCGGAGGACCCGATTTTAAACAAAGCTGCTCTTCTTTTGCAGCACATTGCAACCTTCCCTTATCGCCTTGTGAGGGGTAGTCAGATTGTACTAAATTATGTCCAACCAGGCCCCTTTGGATCCACGGATTAACAGATTAAAGTGGACCACTGGGCAATGCATCCCCCTTTCTACCCCCCAACACCCCCCACCACCACCCTCCCCATATTACTCGTATGATAATTGCCTAAACTGATTTGCACTTGCACAAAAAAGCTAGCAGGACTCTTTGTAGGCTGAACAGAGCAGACTGCTGCCTCCCTGTCAATGGAAATAAAACTGATTAATGCCGTCTATCAGGACTGAGAGGGCAAATGAGGCAAGAAAAAACAAGCATCCCGGCCTGGAAAAAAAAGAGTGTTAACTGGTTACAGCATTCTTTATTTTTTTAGTTACTTTTGAACTTTGGCTATAGTGACATACACGCGAAAAGACGTCCAGTGATCACTAAACGCCACAGCATTTAAATACATATTTAAAATGAATTGTTATTTTTTAATAGCATGCGAACCTTTTGTTTGTGTTCCTATCCATGCATTAGTCCAGTCAGTGGCAAACGCACCTGTCAGTAGCACACTGTCCGAACCAACCCACCCCCCCACCCAGACCAAAACAAAAGAACTAAAACTGCATCGAAGAAAACCCTGTTCACAAAATCCTGAGTCGTCTTATTTTTTTTGTTCTCAGCAACATGATAAAACTTTATTGACAAAATATTGACAATTATATACTTCTTAGAAGTATATGTTTTTTGTGTTAAAATTGTAGCAAACTTAACACAAAACACAAAAAATATTTACATTCTGGTAAAAGAGAATTTAACAGAAGCATTAGCTTGTTCGTTTTTTAGGAATCTCTGTACATGGAATACACGCTCAGTGCTTGAAGTTTTTGCTGCCAATTCTTGCGTTTTTAGTCCTTCGTGGCAACTCTTTAAACGAGGGGTGAGAACAGGGAGTCATGGTAAAGCTTCACTTTTCAAGGAATGTCACTGATAAGCGCAAGTACTCTTTTTCCTGTGGCAAACTTTATAAAGTTATCAAAGTGTTCTTTTTTCATTCTTCTTTTATGACTTCTTAGAAAAACACTATAACGCAGCACTGCTACTTCATCTTGCTTGTTTTTTTCACAACCACTGGAACACGATAATTATAAATTCAAAGACTCCACACTGTTGTAGTAAAAAAAAAACGGAAGAAGCACACAACATTTTGTCGAAAAAATAATATCGGAAACAAAGTTATACTTTGCAAGAAGATCAAATTAAATCCCTTATACTCCCCCTCACCCAAAAATAAAAATGGCTCTACCATGCATTTCAAGTTGTTGTTTTTTGTTGTTGTTGTTGTTTGTTTGTTTCTTTCTTTTTTTACAAAAACGGTCGTGTGTTTTGGTATCTTGGAGAGGAACGTTCACGTTTGGCCAAAATAAAATAAAATACAATTGTTAAAAGTGCATACGTTATATGCATTAGAGTTATGTTGTTTTTTGGAGGGGGTTGTAGTGGAGGTGGGGGGTGAATATGTAATACCTGTCAATCATCTCGTTTTGGCAACGTGGACAAAGTATTGACAGTCCCCTCGCAGTGACAGCAGTGCCACCAACAGGAAGTTGCTCACCCTCAAGCTGCCGATCTCCAAAAAAGAATGGAAACGTGACCATTGGCTTTACCCTCACTCTCTCTCGTTCCCAGCACACAGCATCCCCTCATCCGTGTCATCCTTCAAGCCGTTGCGAGCTCCTGTCCTAGGGTTCAGACAGTCTTCTTTTTCTAAAAAAAAATTAAAAATGTTTTTTGTTTTTGCTTTTTAATCGTCCGAGGTGACATCTATTTCCTCCGGGCTGCCTTGCTTGGTGGCCAGTCTCCATCGGTTTACGTGATGGGTGCCTTTTTTCTTCTGCTGCGAGTCTGAGCCCTCCTCCTCCAGTTTCTGGCGCTTAAACTTTGTTCTTCTGTTCTGGAACCAAACTTTTACCTGTAAAGAAGACGAAGAGTTAAAAATAAATCAAATAAATGGAGAGTGTGGATTAAAACGCCACAAAAGGTTTCACGTTTGGTCTCTGAATGAAACCACGAAACAAAGAAAAAAGATAGCTGGTCTCTTAGCTGGTATCAGTGACGAAGAGCTGAATAGCCGTATACAAAAAAGAGAGAGAAAAAAAGAAAAACAGAGAGAGAGAGAGAGGGAGAGAGAGAGAGAGAGACAGAGAGAGAGAGAGAGAAGTCTTCTCACAGTCAATCTATCCGAAAAACTAAATAGTCTTCTTTCTATTCGACCGTTTATTCTTAATGCAACACAAATAGCACACACGCTGGAAAATACACTGCCTTGTAATTTTTATTGCAGTGCGCGAGTTTGGAGGCGTGCACCGGTTTTATCCGCAGTCTGCAAACACCTAACCTGTTTTACTTCTTTTTTGCAGTGATCCAAAGATTATTCACACAAAATAACCTTCAGTCAACCGAAGAGAAGAAACGCCAAAGCTGAGATAAATAAAAAACTGTAGTGGTAACCTATAGAGCTGCGGGAAGGGTTTTAATTCTTTCATTAGTATAATATTACAGACACTGAACTAACTTTTCCATCAGCGTATGCACCGACTGTAGCGCTGCTGCTGCTTCATTCAATATATTTTATCGTACAACATTAGACAAGTTGGCCGAGTGTAGGGAGGGGGCATTTAATGTGCTTTCAGGGGGCTCTATTTGAAGCATTGAAGTGGGCTCCCAGTTGGTCTCCCTTTCTGTGAAAAGCGTCCGGTTCTTTAAAAGAAGAAGAAGAAGGACCCACGGAGATCTTAAATATAGCGAGGGGAAATTCAACAGTCCGCCTTTCTTTTAAGTGGCCTTTAAACCCTTTTAACTGCTTAATTGCCAGACGCTTTCCAAAGAGAAGCGTCCGCCCGCACGATCCGCCTCATCCGAATGGAGCTTTTTCACTCCATCCAAACCCTTAGATTTGGATATTTTTCTTTACGCGTCTAACGACCCATATCACGCGCACCTGAGGGAGAGAGCACGGGGAGAAGAAAAAAACTAGTCCTTTGGGGGCGATGAAGCTAAAATAACTCCAAAAAATCACCGTTCAGTTTGGGCTCGTTCGTGTACATTTTACCAATTAAAAGACACATCAAACTGACCTAAGATAATA
>JBBPDB010000146.1:21232838-21246805 GCA_037974465.1 Brachypetersius altus
CTCATAGTTGAGGTATACCTATGGTGAAAATTACAGGCCTCTCATCTTTTTAAGTGGGAGAACTTGCACAATTGGTGACTGACTAAATACTTTTTTGCCCCACTGTATGAAAGTGTGTGTCCATATACAAGTGACATTGTGCAAAATGAGAGAGGAAGTAGAACCTTGTGCAATCTCTAGCTGTCTCTTGGCGTCCCCCAGCGCCGAGAAGAGGTCCAGCTTGATCCTGGTCTCAGCACTAAGACTGTTTTCCAGGTGCTGGGTCTTATCCTGCATGGCTGACAGCGCAGACATGAGAACCTCTGTATCTTTCTCGTTTTCTTTATACTTGCGCAGCTCCTGTCAGGCAGAGATGAGAGAGGGAAAATGAGCAGGGGCACCTTTTATCTACGCCTCTTATTCCCAGTCATCAAACCCACTAATCTGCACGTTTCTTCAATCATTCTTCAAACCACACATTCTAATGTATTTTTCTAATGCAACCCACCAGTCATGCAGCACCACCAACCGTCTCAACATGCTAGGAGGACTCAGCTGCTAGTGAATCAGTATGTTATTCTTATGAGCCCCACAGTTAAATCCAGTTCTAATAGGAGCTCAGCTAATTCCACAGACCAGCATGTACTAACCCCCACAACCATGTTCCACTATAGAGGGCATATATTACAGCATTCAGCAATAGCTGGCCTCAAATTCAATTTATAAAGATGTCAAAACGCATGGCAATGTCAAACCTGCAGGTTATCAACCTTTAAACATCTCATCTTTTATTCTACTAGTCCAATTTCTTTAAGGAAAAGGCTTTATAGGTGAAATGCCTGTGGCTCACCTGCGCTTTAACCTCCAGCTCTCGGAGCTGCTCTTCTTTAAACTTAACATCGTGGGAGAGTTTCTTGCACTCAGACTCCAGCTCTCGGATGCGTGTCCTTAGGGAGTCTGTGCATTCCCCTCTGTAGAGATATAAGAGCATGCCGTTAGATTTCCACCACTCAAGCATCAGCAACTGTTAATAAACAAACAAACATAAAATGAAAAGCTGAAGGAACATATTTCCAAAATCACTGCATCTGAAACTGCTGCATGATAGCTAGACTTCTATATCTGCACAGAGACAGATTACTTGCATATTGAATAACTTTGCATTATTTATTTTTAGAGCACTTGTTAAATTTAAAGCACGTCTGATTTTTCTTGTATGACATTCACTTTCTTCTGGCTGCACCGACTTAAAAAATAACCATTTTGAACTTGCTGGAAGCAACATCCATCATGGAGGTGGAAATCATAACTAGTGGATGAAAACAGGCCAACGCCTCCGTCACGGTGGCCTGCTGGGCCGTGCCCTGCGTGGGTTTTACCTGGAAGCAGCAGCCAGAGCCACAGCACGGGCAGCTGTGGCTTCCTCCAGCTTTTTCCTTTTCTTTTCATCAGCTAGCTGTTTCTCCACTGCAGCTCGTGCCTCCTGCTCGGCTTTCAGCCGTTTCTCCAGCTGAACAATCGTCTGTTTGTCCTTCTGCTTGGCTTGTACTGCATTATGAAGCCTGATCAAAACACACATAAAGACATTATTAATACTAGAAAATGCTGGTCTACCTGAATAGAATCGTTCAAAGAAATCATGCACAGTCATAAAAAATAACTTGCATATCTTTCTCCTTAAACTGAAGGCAGTCAATTAGATGAGACCTGTCAGATGTCTTGAGTTGGCTTCTTTAGTTTTGCAGTAGAGCTAAAGTGATGGAAGCTTATATAACCAATTATCCAAACGTGCCTCAGTACCTGAGCTGTTAAGTATTCATCTCAAACAGATTCTACAACTGTTTTTAGCCGTGTGCTGCACTCTTGTCTGTTTTTATAAACAACAGTATGTGACAGTAGCTGTAATTACAACTGCAGACTATCTGAGATGATTCAACCCTTCACTGTCTACCCAAAAAAACATTCTACCATTATATCCAGCTGTTCAATCACAGTTTTAAAGTCTGAAACTACCAACTCACATTACAGTTTGATATCATTAAACGTTCTGGTGACAAATCCTTTCAAATTTCAACAAAATGTAATGAGGTAAATGTCTCACTGGCCTCACTGCAGTCATATTTTCACAAAGGACAGACCTGGTTGATGAACTGGGTAGGAAAAGGTAAACACTTCAGTGTTTTATTGAAATGCTTGGTTTGTTTAAATACTTGGATCTGTTATAAATAACACATTTTTTGGTATTACAACACCCTCCACCATGAATGTCTCCGGTATCAGACAATATATTCAGAACTATTTGTAGTAACTTCTGGTCAGTTTGCTTTAAGAGGCATTTGGTTCCAATCATCGATTATGTTTTGACATTTTGATAATGGAAATGAAAAATTTATCAACCCCACAGGAAAAGAAAATATTTCATAGTATGTCGAGTTCCTACTTGTTCTGCAGCAGCTCGTTCTCCTGGCGGAGCTGGCCGAGCTCAGAGCGCATGCTCCTCTCTACACTGCCCAGAGAGCCGATCTGACCACGCAGGTCCTGCTCCACCTGACGGCTCGCCTGCAGGTCCGCCTTCAGTTTCTTTATGTCCTGCTCCAGACTTTACACAGGTACAACAAAATTCTCCATTAAAACACCAACACTTACAAAAAGAACAGCTTTTTGTAACGCGAGTCTCTTCAGAAGCGAAGCCTCTTACCGCACTAAAGCGTCCGGCTTACTGAGCTGGTTGTTGGGAATATAGTTCTCCATCACATCTCGATGGTTGCTGGCATTTTTCCCTACACCTTTCTGCTTCTTTTCATTTCTATTCGACGTGGATGAGGAGGGCACACTGCCATTGGTGGAGCTGTGGCTGCGGGGGGAAGAGTTTTTATAATGTTTGGAGGAGGAACCTCCGCCTGGGCTGCACAGCTCCTCTTTGAGGAGCAGGTTCTCGGAACTGCCTCCCAGATCGTTGTTCAGTCTCTTGCTGCTCAGGTAGTTCTCCATATACTCAATATCCTGCAGCTTAGAGTCCACAGTCTGTAGGATGTTGTTGTTAATTCCTATACTGTGCTGTTGCGGTTTCTTAGCCTCTCGGTCTCTTCCGCCCTCTTTGCCTCGCTCCCGGTGCTCCAGCTCTGGGAAAGAAATCTGCAGTTTCTTGGTGGCAGGAGTTCCGTTCTGAGCCAGAAGCGTTGAATCTGCCTCCAACATGCCTTTAGAGACAGCTACAAAGAGAAAGAGGGAGAGATCAGTCTGAAGAATAAGACTGTGATGTCCTATAGTGTTTTTGTTTCCCACCACCACAATATAAACTGATCTCATCCAAAAACACACACAAGAAAACTGAGCATTTTCTCTCTTTTTTAATCCAAGCGTCCACTGAGTCATCATCACTTCTGGAAATGCTGGCAACCATATCATAGACACTGCCAAGACCAGAAATAAAGAAAATGAAGCCTGAAAAGGACAGAGAAAATGCTTTGCACAAAGCAGTTAACCAAATAAACAAATGGAAAGCAGGACAGCAGCCCAAGAGCCTGGTTTGATGGCTGGCCATTCTATGCCCCTGCAGCAATGGACACTTTCAATCCTCTGAGGAAGGACATTCAGGACCTTTTTCGAAATAAGTGCTGTTTATTAAATGCACAGCTAATCTTTACGCATGTAGCCATTTTATATCAAAGGAACTTAAATTTTATATGACTGTTTGAGACTGAAGTTCAATTAGAGTGCAATTAACAAGCTATTTGGTTCCTGGCATTATACAGTTTATGTTAAAGTGTAGAAAAGGACGTTCATGTCTGTACTGAGAGAACCACATTTGAATCACACATAAAAGACGTAGCTTGCCCATTTAAAAAAGGAATTCCAGTTAATCTTGTAAATGAACTGTAATTCACCATCTGTTTATTTTATGATAAACAGGTAGTGACCTAGATATAGTATCAAAGGTAAACACGTCTACATTTACACATTTATTCATTCTTTACCTTCTTCTGCCTCTCTCTCTTGCCTCTGTAACATCTGCTGCTCTGGAGGCAGGGCCTGCTGCAGGAGCTGCATGTAGAACTCGTTCTCCTTCTGCACCTCCTTCTGTTTCCGCAAGCGCATCTTATAGCTCACATAGCTCTTAAAGCCAAAGCCCAGCGTCACCACAGGGTAGCCAATACTTACAAAAAACAAACAAAAAATACCAACAAATAATGTAAAAATGCATTTTTTGAAACATTTGAGAAATCGTTCAGATGCTTTTTTTTTCTGTTTTACACACCCAGTGCACATAATCCCTCTAGATTTATGCACAGAATGTCTTTTGGCTTCATGGTTATAAATATGAACAAAAACATTGGAATGCAAAAACAAACAGATATATGATCAAACTAAAATGATGAGGGAAAACGTATACAGACACCATATTAAAATGCATCATGATACATGGCTGCTTCTCTGTAAATGGTTTTGGGACATTACACGTCATCAAAGGAAACATGAATCGAAAGATATTACAGGCAACTTTAATTGCATCAGCCAAGAAAGAGAAGAAAGTGGACAGGCTTATAGGAAAGCAAACCCAAAAATAATCAAAATAACTAAAGTCTGGTATCAAACAATGGGTCTTACATGGCCTAGCCAGTCGTCTTACTTGAACCCCACTGAACAATTACCCATCAGAGGGATCCTCATAGTTTTGGGGAGTTTAAGACTGTTTGCCACGAGAGATTGGTCAAAATTAAAGCACAAAACTGCAAAAAGCTTTTACTGCGGACAGCAGAACTCTCTAAGCTGTAACAGCAAACAAAAGCTTCGCAGCACAGTACTAATATTACCAAAGTGTGGCTGGATACTTTCTCTGTTAACAGTTTCATTTTTATCAGATTTGATTATGCTAATAAAGTCATATTTTTGTTCATATTTTAAGTACAAAGTCAAACGACTGTGTGTAAATGTTAAGTGAATATATGCAACAACTCACTGTATATACAAAAACAAACAGTTATGTAAAATGCATCAGTACATCTATCGAAAGATGACCGTTCAACTTCACAGTTCAACTAGAATTGACCACACTAAATTAGAATAATAATCAATAAGGATGCACGCATTTTAAAAAGAAATGTTCAGCATAAAATGAGGGTATACGTGTAGAAATGGTACTAACGTGAAAGTCTATTCTCCTTTGTATTAGGTGTGTTTTTAATTGGCTTCCAGTAGTTGTTAAGTCACAGATATAACTGACGGCACTTGACCACCTTACCAGTGAGCAGCAAATGGACGGCAGAGGCCAACATGAAAGTTTTTCAGGTCTTTGAATCGGATGGCAGCTTCGATATAGACAAAGAGGATCCACAGAGAGACCGTGGGCAGACACACCCCTCGCTCTGAAGAGGCACAAACAGAGGCCATTAGCCAAATTCATGATGGCAGATCAAACATTTCCATTTCCCATCAGACAGTGCCCTAACATTACCATTAATAACAGCCATTAACATTGATGTTGCTGGGAAATTCGACAACACTTACAGAAATCAGCACTTCCTAAGCAGTTTATTTTCTGCCATATCGCTTTAAAATAACACCTCTTCACTTTAAAGTATCATCTTCCCACAGGGTTAGTCATGATGGTCTTATCGAAGACGCCTCTTTGTGGCCCTCCTCTGGAGTCTTGCCTGACTCTAAATGTAGTCTGTGTCCCTGCAGATTGTGTGACTGCTGAAAAATGCATGATAGTTTTATATTCCCAATAAACAAAGCAAACCAAATTAGCCATTTTAGAGTGGTGACGAGTCCAGCTACCTCAAGCACGTAGAAAATAACCTACAACTGAAACCTACATTTCCATCATTTATTCTTGGTTCCTGTTTTTGACTGTGTGGTGGAAAAACACTTCAAATGTTTACCAATGCTTCCCGTTTGAGGTGAACTGCCAAAGCCAGGAAAATGGGAATTAAAATACATCTACCTTCTAGAAAATTCATCAACTTTTCTTCACTGACCTACAGACTGCAAATAATACACTTTCAAGCTACTAAAACTGGTAACAAGCCCTCAGGCCTCCTGCCAGCACTCTCTTGTTCTGACTTGCTCGAAGGCAAACGTCAGCAGGGGCGATCTCTGCCGCAGCCTCGGGCAGAGGAACGAGGCCACTTACTGGAATCTCTCAGATTCAGCCTTTAATTACATTTCTTCTACACCTCCCAACGAGCAGAAAAGTGATGTACATGTTGACAAAAAGCGCTCAAAAAATCTCTCCTTCTGTTGAAGCTTCTGCAGAGCAATTCTAATTATGGAACTTTAATTACAGCTTTTTATTTTCAGAAGGAATTTAGATGCAAGTAAGAACTAAAAGCATTTATGTTAGCTTCAGCAAAAAGGCTTGCATCATTTTTACATATATGTGTATGTATATATACACACAGGTAGGTTTATATACATAAATATGTATGTGAATATATCTATATACATATATACTAAGTAAAACATGTATATAAACACACAAATATACACATATATATAAATAAAAACACATGTGTATATGTATATATTTGTGTGTTTATATACATGTGTATATATGTACATAGATATAAATATATTTAAACGTCTGTCTATATATATAATTGCCGTATGATTACGTATGATAGTCTTTCAACAATCATATGTAATGCTTGTGAATGACAATGTTCTCAAAATTGTGTTGTTCTACAGCCATTTAGGCTATTTAAATAGAAATCATTTTCAATAAAAACAAAACAAAACAACGCTTACACGACCTACCTGTGTGCCATACATACTGCACCCAGACATAAGTGCTGGCAGCAAAGAACAGCCATTGCATAGGGATGAACAGGAGGCATATGATGTCTGACGTGAACGCAACGCAGACGAAGAACACAGAAAATGCCTAAAGAGCAGAAAGACAAAGGAAGGATGAATTGTACATCAATATGTTTTCAAGGCACTTTACTATAATTAAAGTGAGCTTTGGACCAATTTTGCATTCGTAAACAAGCTCAGTTGTGTCGTCTCCGAGACCCGAGGCGTCAGAGATAGAAACCCCATTGGGAATTTAATTAACCCGGCATCCTGCCTCTGCCCACGCACCGACAATTATATCCAACTATATATCTCAGGCTTGTGAAAACGAGAAAGAAAAACACTTTGCAGAAATAGGCAGAACTGCAAACTCCCGCTGCCACTGCAAAGCATTCTTATCCATGAATACATGTTGTGAGTAGCAGTGGCCAAAAAGCAGATTATTTATGGATTATTCCAGATTATTCATCACTGATTTAGAAATGATATAATCTTTACAAAACAGTGCTTCAATTTAGTACAACCCAACTACACCCAATTCAAATGAAGAGCTTCATTCTCGCATTCTATGACTTTGCTGATTCAGTCGCATCAGCTTAATGCCGTTCACTAAAGCAAGAGCCATCCAGATAAAATGTAGATGTTTTGGTACACGTACATATTTATGCTTTTATTAGTCTATGCAGTATTTTATTGCGTATTCTTTTATTTTACTTTCTAGGTTTCTATCTTTGTTTATTTATATTTTATTAAATTCCTGCAAAGCACATTGAATGACCTTTGTGTATGATAATGAGCTATAAAAATAAACTGGATGTGACTATTCTTCACAATATTAATTTTCTGTCCTGTCTTGAGTCAATACACAGCAGTTGTTCACGGAGGCTTGGAAAAGGAAATGCCAGCATCTTGAAATGTCTCGTTTCTGTAGTTTGTTTGCATCTTTTATGAAAATCCATGGATCTGACACTCTGATGTTGGGATGACACTCACCAATCCCTGGTATCTAAAGGAGTCGTACACACTCCTGATGAAGAGCCAGAAGGGCCATAAGTACTCAAAGCGGAACTCCAGCACAAAGTCTGCCAGCAGCACCAGAGCCCACACCAGGAGGAACTTCAGGTAGAGGAAGGTGCTGCAAAATAAAGATGAAGATCAGACACTCCAGTATCACCAGGTTAAGGATCAGCAGACTTTCACAAAGCTTTCAGATACAAACCCTCCATGAGCACAAGCAATCAAAATGCCATTCCAAAACCACTGCATACATAAGACCTCATTTATATACACAGTGATTTATCTGTTTGGTGCCTTATACGTTTTTTTTTTTTTTTTGCATACTGGCCTACAATTTACATTTTGATGGTCTGGTCCCATCTGTGTCAGAAAATGCACCTGCAGAATAGCATGAAATAAACTGCACTTCATACTGTGACAAGGAATAAAGGGTCAAGCAAATCTGGAGGAGCCCATTAGCTAACAGAATTTTCAAGACAGTTTAACTTAATTTGCAAGGCAGCTCCTCCACACGCCTCAACATGTCATTTGGGAAAACGTCAGCAAAGTGTCCCTTTTGCACTTCTGAGGGAGTGGACACTTTAGACATCAAAGTGGGCAACCGTGCCAGGTAACTCTGCCAATGGTGCAAATGTGCAAGCAAGGACATAGAAGTGATCAAATCTGTAGTGACCAAAAACACACAGCAAAAATGACATTGCCTATTTTATTCATTTTACTACTGATCTACAAAAAGCCACCTAACATCATTTGAATCACAAGACAAGCTATTCAGTAATAAAACAAGTGCATTTAAAGTTAAAGGACAGTCTAGAATTTGACTCTGCATTACCACATAACCAGTTAACAGGATGTCGGACGTGCACTGTTGCAGATGATTTTATCTTATAACAGAAAATTATTTAAATTGATTTTCTTTTACTGGTGTGTGCACATAACCCTGACAACCAGTCTTGTACACAAAGGGGTTTGAGAAATAGGACAAACTTTGTGTACTACACAATAACTACATTTCTAACATCTAAATTTACTTAATATAAATCAAATTAAAGCTTATAAATGCACTAAGCCATATCAATTATGTGTTAAAATGGTGTGTGCATGTACACTTGAAAACCATGGAATTGTTCACAAAGCTTCTCGAGAAACAGGACAAACTTTGTGTACTGCACAAGAATTCAAGTTTCAACATGCACAAATGTCCAGCATGTTATGGACCACGTGCCTCCAAATTTAACCCCAACGTGCTTACTATTAAGCACATTAAAGCACACAAAGTCATAAATGTGTTAAAAAGGTGTGTGTGCGCATTCCTGAAGTTAGTGCAAACATATGGCAAGTCGGGTAGCCCCACGAGTCTAAGTAGGGTTTACTAGGCCGATTCTCCCTTCACTTCCACCTTAACAGTGCATTAAAAGCAGCATTGTTTAATGCGGGAAGGGATAATTCAGGATGGTGTTCGAGTAGTAATTCATCCAACAGGCTGCAGGGACACTAGCATTAGCTTAGCCACAGCCATTCACTGAGAGCAGGCGAACAGCCCTGTCCAGCTTCTTTTCAGACTTTGAGCCCATAGTTTAAGCACTAAAAGGTGAGAGCAGCCCTTCGGAGGGAGTTTAGAGTTGAGAGCTGTGCCAGGCTGTCTGGTTGTTCTGGATGTGCTAAAGGCTAGGCTAAAGCAGTGACAGGCCGGAGGGGGGGCTCGCTTTGAGGGTCTTTAACGAGCCTGACAGCTGGTTTGAGACGGAGGGGTGGATATGGAAAACTAGGGAGGGTTCAGAAGAGTTCTTCTGGTACCTGCTCTGGATGCCCTCCGTGATTCGGTTCCGTTTCAAGGGGCGACGGAGCTTCACATTACTGCAGTCCGCATTGCGCCGCTTCATTCTCCCCCTCCACCAACTTCAGGCTCCGGTGCACTTCTTTTTCTTTCTGCCCCCCTTTCTTCTTTCTCTTTTCTCTCTCCTTCTTTTTCTCTGTCTCTCCCGACGGCTGGAAAGGGTAGAAAGGGTTCATTTAAGTGCCTCGACTCCGACACGCGTCCCGGCTCCCTTGCAGGTCTGTCATTATTGAAGCTCCGAGAGAGAAACAAAGAAATAAAAAATAAAAACACTCCCGTTGCCTAGCGCGATGACGTCACGCCCATGTAGCTCCGCCCCTCGTGACAACCCCAACCACCACGACGTTCGTTCGAACGCAACATGGCGGCGCCCAGGGAGCAGTGTTGACGGGTTGGAGGTACGTGCAAATATAAGTTTAGATCATAGTTTTAGATTACAAACAGTCTCATTCGGCAACAGTGTGTTTAAAATAACCGAGCAGGATAAGATAAATTCGCACACGCGCCATTGCTTAGTGTAGAAACCATGGGAATGTGAAACCAGCGTGGCTCCAGAGCACACCATTCAAAACAGTTATTTGGGAGTTTTTTAACTCTCAACTTCTCTCCTGTCGTCCTCTTTGCTTCTCTTCTCCTATCCTCTTCTTTTTCTTGCTCACTTCTCATCTCTGCTTCTCTTTTCTTTCTTCTTTGATTTCTTCTCTGTTTATTTTCTTCTCATCTCTCCTTTTTTCCTCTTGACTCCTCATACCCCATCTTTCTTTTTTTCGAGCTACTCTCTGCATCTCTCGTTTTTTCTTGTCGTCTTGTTTTCTTCTCTCACCTTTTTACCCCTTCACTACTCTATTCTCATTTTTTCTCTTCTGCCTCTTTCTCAACTCTTTTCTTTTATCCCGTATTTGCCATTTTTTCTCCTCTACTCTCCATTTTCTCTTCTCGTCTCTTCTGTTCCACTCTTCTCTTCTCACCTCTCTTCTGTAATGTCATTTTTTCCTCTACTCTCAGCTTTTCTTTTCTCATTTTCACCTCTCTTCTCATTTCTTATAATCTTTTCCCCTCTCCTATTTTTTACCCTTTCTTCTTTCCTCTGTTTCTCCTCCTTTCACACATCCTCCCTCTTTTTTTTACTCTTTCACATTCCTTCTCCCTTCTCCTGTCCTCTCCTATAATCCTCTCTCTGCTCTTCTCTTTTCTCTGCTTCTTGTTCTCTTTTGTCTTCTCTCCCTCCTCTCTTCTCCTGTCATCTTCTCTTGTCCTGCTTTATCTTTTTCCCTTTTCTCTAATCTTTTATCCTCTTCTTTCCTCTTATTGTCTCCTTTTCTCCTCTTGTCACTCCTTTCTTCGCTTTCCTTATATTCTCCTCTTCTCCTCTTATATTTTCTCATATCCTCTCCCCTCTTCTCCTAGATGTTTCTCCTTTCTTTTATTTTGCTTTATTTTTCTCTTTGCTCCTTTTATCCTCATCTCCTTTCTTCTCTTCTTTTCATTTTTCCTCTGTTCTCTTTTCTCTTCTCTTCTCTCCCTTCTTCTTCTCTATTCCTCCTGGGCAATGAAAGGTTTATGCACCCAAACCTGAGGTGAGATTTGGATTGTTGCTGCTAAAAAAAAAAACTTAGCATGAACAGATTCAGTAGTTTTACCCAAAGAGAGTGAGGGCAGGGTAAAACCACTTGAGGGATATGACAGTTCTCCTTAGGAAAGTGATGGCAAGATAAGGACATTCCAGTGACCACAGGAGAGGTGTCTGTGTGAGAAAATCCTCACAGTACTGGATGATTGTTAACAGGCCACATTTTTAAAAACAGAAGTGTCAGACAGTCAGGCAGCATTATTAACCTTTCAAAATATTCACTCCTTTCTCTATAGCTTCTCTGTTAAAAAAGCACACAGTTAGGAGGGCAAAAATAAAAGCATGCGTTTTATTCCAAAGTTTTTTTTAAAAAACTGGATGGAATGAGGTTCAAAAAGCACTTCAGTTTAAATGGATTTGATTTCTCTAATGAGCTTGTTGTTGATCATAATATAACTTTGGAATATCTTGTATGTTTAAAACCAACACCCCAACAACGTATATCATCATGGAAGACTTCACGAATAGGTCATGACTAAAATCAGTGAAGTGTCAGACAGTAGCTTCAGAGACAGCTCTGTGGGTTTGTTTCCTGTGTTTTAATAATGACAATAATTTCAAATAAACAAATGGCCAATGTTATCACTGGCTGAGCAAAACTCTCAAATTGGAATCAGAGACATTTTCCCTTTCTGGACTCACTCAGTTGGGAGCCTTAGGAATAGCTTTGGAAGTTTATATTATCATAACAAAACCTCATATTTGCAAAATGGTGATTTGACAGGAAAATGTTTTTCATTTAAATGGTCTGTTATTCAGAACATGTTTTTGCGCCGTCAAGGACCATTGGAATTTGATCTGATATGACAATAAACCTGACATCTGAGTCTTTAACTTATCTACCCCTTCTTCTTTTCTCCTCATCTGTTTCTTTTTGTTCCTCTCTTCTGCTCTTCTCTTTTCTCTTCTTTTCTTATCTTCTCTCTTTTTTCCTCATCCTCTGTCCTCTCCTTTTCTCATTTTCTCTCCTCTTTGCTTAGCATTTCTTCTGCTCTTTTTGTCCTCTCTTCCCCTTTACTTTCTTCTGCTCTCTTTCTTTCTCTTCACTTCTCCTTCTCTTTTCTCTTTATTTCTTGTTTCATCATCCTCTGTCCTCTTCTTTTCTCATCTCCTTTCCCCTCTTCTCTCCTCTCCTCTTTTGTCTTCTGCTCTAATCTTTCCCCTCGTCTCTCTTATTTTCTTTTTTCTTTTCTCTCCTTCTCTCCTCTTTCCTTCTGTCCTATGCCCCCCCCCCCAGCAGCTTACAGAAGAAATCAGGAAAGATGCCAGAAACGCTGAACCTCAGCAATGAGGTGGTAAAGTTGAGATCTGAGGTGAATAGGATGAAGGTGCTGATCATCCGCAAGCTCACCCGACAGATTGCCACTCTGAAGAAAAAGAAAGGAAAGGAGGCAGACTTGGAGAGAAACCAGAGGCGAGCAGCGAGGCTGCTTGAGGAGATTCAGGAACTGAAGGGCTTGGCACCAGACACCGTCACCAAGACTGCCCTGCAGAAGGACATCAGCTTTGAGAAGGTGTGCCAGAATAAAGAGGCCAGTCTGTCTGAGCGCGCCATCGCTCGCGTCGCCACACACCCAGAGTTCAGCAGGAGAATCCAGGACATCAAGAAGGCCATCGCAGCCTTCAAAGCGGAAAGAACAACTGCTTCCAAGGCTGAGAAGAAGGCACAGAAGGACTCCAGAGACCTCATCCAGCAGCAGGGGGAGTCAGAACAGGACAGTGATGGTGAAGAGGAGTCCCTGGATGAAGAAAAGCATGAAAAAGAACTTGAGGAAGATGATGGTCCCGCTCAGATTGTCCATAAAGCAAATACAGAAGAATTAAGTGAAACTGCAAAGCAGGATGAGGAAACGCCAGCCACAGCAAAAAAGGTTTGTGTGAAAGTTAACAGTACTGGATCACTATTAAATAGTCCATATCATGAACTGAAGTTTGCCTTTTTACGCATTAAGTAGGAGGTAAACATTGTTAACGGGGCGAAAAGGTACCTAGAAGCCACAGTTTATCTCGGTTTAGCTACAGTTACTGTGAGAGGGGCTCAATGACGGCCATTGTCATGCTAACCAGAGACATTGTCCTGCGATTGTTTTCTGACACTGTCAAATTTAGGATGCCCATCTCACATCGTGTGTGCTGTTACGACCTACGTCTACTGACCAGCCAATGAAAATGCAGCATGAAACGATGTATTTATCAATGCGGCATAGCATGCAAAATTCAAACAGCATGGTTTTTTCTTTGCACACATTAAAAGCACAATCAGCAGAGCACAAGTCATCTACACACCATCACACACACACCATCACACACACACTATCACACACACCATCACACACACACTATCACACACCTAACACCTTCACACACACCATAATACATCTACACAACAATTTGAACAATTTCCTCCGGGATAAATAAAGTTTTCTGATTCTGATTCTGATTTCTGATCACACATCTACACATCTACACACCATCACACACACCATCACACATCACACACACCATCACACATCTACACACCTTCACACACACACCATCACACATCTACACGCCTTCACACACACCATCACACATCACACACACCATCACACATCTACACACCTTCACACACACACCATCATACATCTATACCTTCACACACACCATCACACACCTACACACCTTCACACACACCATCACACATCTACACACCTTCACACACACCAT